>JANSTP010225548.1:0-11417 GCA_025330745.1 Cladonema radiatum | reverse complement strand
TGAAAAAATTTGACACAAATGTTTTGCATTTACACGTTTTTTATATAAGAAACCAGTTTATAAGAAACTTAGAAGCACACATCCCAAATTTTAGAAACGTTTGGAACTAGGAAAATAGGCCCAGTTGTTGTTAAGAAACTTTTTAACAGACGTTCATTTTCAAATTACTTGGAAGATGGCAATACATCATCAAAAAGCGCTATTTACACGTTTGCTTTCAATCTTTTTTATTTGCATTGTACGAATCTTGTAGTAAAGACAACCAATAAATGACCAACTTATTTTTTCTTCGATTCACCAACGTTTATTCATTAAAACCTAAGAAACTTTATAAGAAACTTTATAAGAAGCTAAGAAATTTTTTGAACTAGAACTGATGCTTGGTTTCTTATAAAAACAAAACAAAACGTGTATTAAAAACAGATTACGTTAGTGCGGAGAAATATGTGGGAGTATGACAAGCAGGGCCCACGCCACGAAACTAGAAGTGGAGGGGTCAAATAATGGCCGTAGGCGTGAAATATGCAGCAGGGGGTTTGGGGGGCGCTGTAAGCCCCCCAACGTGTCCAGGGTAGAGCCCTGGTGAGGGACCTGGGGGCGAAGCCCCCGAGAAGCTTCAGCGTTTTACTGTTTTGATAGTCTAGCTTAAAGTTAACTCTACCTTTAGTGCTGTATAATGCAAACGCCTTCATTTTTGGGTAATCTCACTCCAAGAACTCTGCAGTAACGTCTTTTCGGTAGAGGCAACGTATGAATAACAGCGAGCGGAAAGTCTAGAAAAGGCTATGTATTTGGTTGATTTCTTACAAGAAACGTGGGACCAAAATATATAGTGATTTAGCTAAAATTTTTGAGATTTTGACAGCTTTAGATTTGCTAAAATGTATTGATTTTTAACTTTGTTGAAGGAGATTATTATGGTTTTATGTACACGCTCCTGTTGTATTTATTATCATGATAGTTGCCAATATGCAAGGATAAAAAAAAACTTTTTTTTAGAAAATAAGTGGAGGGGGGGGGGGCATGGCCCCCCTGGCCCCCCTGGTAGCGTGGGCCCTGACAAGACGTAGCATATAGGACTTCATTTTCTGTACAATGAAGCCTTTATCACATTGACACTTTATTTCCATTCATTCTTCTTAAAAACTTTTTTAAGCTAGGATGTGAACAAGCAATACTTTTGCATTTTGTAAAACTAAACAGCATTTACGGTTAAAAAACAAATTTTGGCTGTATGTGACTAAGCCAAGATGAAAAAAATTTCATGATAAGTTTTTGACGTTCTTTAAAGTATCAGGAAAGAAAATTTTTCATTAAACTTTTTTTTGCTTTAAGCTTAATTTTATAAATTTTTAAAAATTTCGAGTCCTCAATTTATTTTTTAATATAAATTAAAAAATAAATCTATCCGCCTAAAACTTTATGGTCAAAATTTGACAGGTGACAGATATCCAAGCATATCAGAAAAGCATCGGGACAAAAACATTTCATTGTGTGGTATGCACTAGAGGTCATTTCAATTATTGAGATCAAGGATATCATTGAGCTTTATCATAGAATTAACCTTCGTCAAAAATACAAATAATAATCAAAACATTTCAAAGAGCATCCGAAAAATTAAGACTCATTAACATTCCACAGCAATTACTAATTCCACAGCTAATTCTGCAAAATTCAGCCGATACATGTGTATTTAAAATATATCAACTTATTGAAGTCGATTGCATATTCTCCCGTGCAAGCTTTAGAAGGCTTATGTTACATTTTTTTGCGAGATGGTTTAAACCTAAAGTTATCCATTGGAACATCAGATTACAGATGCAGTTTGAACTGCCATAATCCGAATAGTCAGATAAATAAACAATTTTTTTGTCAAACACTTATGCCAAACAAACAGATTTTGAGTTCCCTTGCCAATTCGAATGACAGGTTTCAACTCATAAAGGTGTTAGCACGTATGAGAATGAGCATTAATATAACAGAAAGAGCCTTAACCCTATTAAGGCCGGGCTTTTGAGGTCTCAAATAAGACAGGGGGTGGCTTCCTCCTCCCCTCTCTAGAACTTCTGAACTACTAATCCAAATACAATGAAACTTGGTACATTATTTTAACAACCCTTTGTGAACATTTTGGTACCACTTTGGTTTCATGACGTCATCAATTTGTGATGACATCATCATTTTTTAAAGAACACCAATCAAAATTTACCAAAAGTTTTTGCATCATCTTATGTAGTTCGTGAGTATTTAGCGATAATATGGCAAAGTGGCGGAATCCGACCCTCCCCCCCCCCTGGCCGGAATAGGGTTAATATAAAAATGTTGTTCTATAAAAATGTTTTCTTAGCAGACATTATGAAGAAGATATCCTAGAAGACGAAGATGAGTTGGATGATGAACAGAATTACGGACGTTACGAAGATGATAATGATGGTGACGATGATGATGATAATTATGAAATTAATTTACAACAAATAATAGATGAAGATGAGGCTGATGACATGAAGGACGCCCAGCTGAAAGACCCACGTTGGGGTAAGTTCATACTCCTATAGACGACACTGTTTAACACTTCCTCATAATTGGGAAGCATTTGCAAGGACACAGTTTATTTTATTTCTGAGGAAAAAATTTATTTCTCAAAATTGAACACTATTAGCAAATCACTTCTTTGTATCACTATGCAAATATATTTCCATTTAGCTCAACTGGGCTTTAGTTAATTAACAAAAGAATATTACGTGATTTCAGAACTTCGTCTTAAATGACCCTAGCACTCACAATGTGCACCCAAACATCCTTAAAAGTTATTTAGATTTGAGTGGAGATATTAGGGGTTTAAAGGGATGTAGGTTGGTTACTATTGTTCTACCACTATTCTATACGTGGTTTGAATTCCCCTTGTATTTCAAAATACTAAACTGTTACCATAATGTTTTTAGCTAGTTATGCTTTGACTCTTTGCTTGCATTGTATTTCCAGGGCTACTCCGTGGTATTGCTAGAGGAGCCGCTCGTGTTGTTAGAGGAGTCCGTCGTGGTGTTAGAAGAGTCCGTCGTAGTTATAGAAGAGCCCGTCGTTTTCTCAGACGTATACGATTCCGGCGAAGACGGAGGAGAGGCTGAGTGAAAAATAATTTCGATTTTGTTAATCCCGAGCATCAACACGCATTATGAATACTTTTATAATAAAACTTGCAGCTAGGAATTTGTTTTTGACTTTTTATAGGCGTTCTATTTACATACTTTGATTGGCTTATTATCTTTCCTTGCAAGAATGGAGTTTATGAGCTTACTAGCTTTGTAACGTCGTTACAAGGTGGTGAAGTTTTTTTTTCGTTATGTTTGACGTGCCATAGCCTGTCAAAATCCCAGAATATGTTGAATGCATGTAAGTTTTGACTGTGAAAAAAAAACTGTCAAGTTTGAAGCAGTTTGCATTTATTTTTTCATGTGTTACTAATCTTTAATAATCATGTTCAACGTGATTTTGGTTCAAATAAGGGAGAAAGTCAATTCTGTTTTATTTTTTTTGTTTTTTAATAAGTTGATCTATAAAAAGGTTTCTTATAAACACTGCGGGGTTTAAGTATGGACCGAATTGGCCCGGGGCCAGGGCCCCAAGAAAAAGGGGGCCCGTAACTTTTTTAAAAATGACTTTTTTGTATTGCACTTTTAAGTTTACTTAGAGGAAAAATGGTGAAATGACTGAAATGTTTATGTTAAAGAATTTTGGGATACATTGGATATATCTCTTCATCTTTTCAACATAGTGAAACAAATCACATCAATAAGAACAGAACAATTTAAATCAGTGCTTTAAAAGGACTAAGTGCATCTTACTTCCATTTTATTTTGTTCAAGCTTGTTCTCTGATAGGGGAGGAGTCATTTGTTTATTGTAAATTAGATCGAATTACTTTTTGGTTTGTTTTCAGCTTTTCTGATTCAGATTATTTCTTTACTATTTTGATTCTTTCTTGTCGAATACTTACTGTTCTAGGCCTGGCAAATCGACATGTCATCACATTTGGCAGGAGCACTATTTGCAATAGCTCAAAGATAGCACACTTTAATCTAACCACTTTTTATTCAGAACAAAAAGCGGTGAGTTGCAGATTTCTCTAGTGGGAAACTTTGATTGTCCGACAATACACTCAACAACAACATACATTTGAAGGAACAGTGTTTAACATATTTATCAACTAGAAGTCAATAGACTTTGCAAGAGACTATTTGTCTAATGATAGAAGGATGATAGATGTCGAGTGACTCCAATATTGGTCTTCCAATACTTTTTTCTGTAATTGAGACTATTGTAACCACCTGAGGTTTATGATATGCCTCAAAACGAATTTAAAAGAAAGGAAAAATATACTGCTGAACAGAGATGGGTAGAAAGAGAGTAAATTGTATGAAATGATCCAATTTTGTTGAAATAAGGATAATCTTGTTCATGGGAATTCATAAAGTAAAATATTTAACTAAATAGACTTTCTATTTTTTTAATAAAAGCTATTGGACTGTTAAGGGACACTGGTTTTGTTATGTCTCACTAAGACCAAAGAAAACTTGGTAACTTTTTAGTTTTAAGCCATTACTAACTTGAGTTTCAAAAAGGGAAAAAAGAAGTTTATCAAATCAATCAATTTTTTTGTCGCTTAAAAAGGGGATGCACGCAGGATGGTATAATTTTCAAGGTTCATATAGATAAATTGCATGATAAATCGCTATCTATAAAATTAAAAAATCATCCGCTTTGTTATGACTTATGGTGCCAACTTTCACAGAGAAAGGTCACTGTTGTCTCATAATTTTTGTGACTGGTTGAAGCTCTGTAGTTGCTAGTCTAGTTCCTTTTCTGTTTCATGTAGCTGCAAAACCCGTGAAGAGCAGAACAAAAAGTTTTTTCAGTGCTTAAGGTAGTTTGTAGTTGATTCTGTAGTTGATCATGATTGCATACATTTTTTGTTCATCTTTCCACTTATTTGTTTCTTTGTTTTTTGTTTTTTTTGTTTTTTCTTTTTTTTTTCTTTTCATTTTGTTGTCATTTACCTCGAAGAAACCATATCAAAGTGAACCCACCCATGCTTTAGATATATTTGTTTTAATTGTTTAAACTCGAAGCTGAATGAGCTTATGATACACGAATGGGAATCGGGGCACTGGCGAGGACTAAGAGTACTAGCTACTATACGACAACGGAATAAATGCGCTCTTGTTGCAACCCTTTTGACAACAAAATTTCAAGAAATCAAAACTTGAAAATTGTTGCTGAAACTGAGTCAGTGTGACCCAGCTTGTTTGTGGATCTCTAACCATATTCAGAGCAGGTGAAGGTAGGCAAGGGGAGGGAGCCATATTAATTACTTCTTCCCAATTTAACCAAAAAATAGAATATAAGAGAACTGTGGCAAACCCCACGTAGTTAAAATTAAAAAGCACATTTTAGCTCGGTTTAATAGATTTTGATTACTGCAGGCAGATTGTTGCTGCTGATTGTTTTCTGGCTTCACTTTGAGACGTCTAGACCAATTTCGTTGCTATTTTTTGAAAGTACGTTGTTTTACCACCTTCCGAAGTGTCATGATTTTTTCTTTTCCAACGTTCATCGATAAGTGTGCTCGGAATTGGGTTAAAAATGTGTGATATTAAATTGCGATAAATACGAAAAAATGCTTCCCCTCGCGTAGCCAAGCCACTTCTTAGTCAAGATGTCTGTCACTCGCTGATATCCCTTTACATGGAGTTGCCTTTTAAATCCAAACTGAGTTAAGAGAATGGGGAAAAGATAAAACTACACCCTATACCCCATACACCATATGCAGAGAGAAGTAAATAGAGAGAAAAGTATATATATAGAGAAGTATAGCTTTTTGACTTTTATTTTAAGATAGGCAGGGCATTATTCCCAAGATCCTGACACTTCATGTTATTACATATTTTATTACTAATAAGACGTATACATATCTCAAGATTTCAATTTTTGTTTGGTACCATTGTTGGGTGAATCCCCCAATCACGTGACCAATGACGTCATTTTTTTCGGTCAAGAAAAAAAAATCTCATCAAAAATTGTATACCAATACATCCATGGAAAGGTAATTTTATGCTGATCATTTTTTAATAAAAGAGTAAGGAGTCCTGGGCTGTAGTTTAGATGCTACGCCTTTCTAAAGTTGTAGCTATGACGTCACAGGTACCGATTGGTTTTATGATATGATAATCAAATCTGACAACAGAAAACTTATGACAACAGAAGATATTTGTTTAAAAATGCGAAAAAAGTTTCATCATGGATAATATACAGCTGAGCTCTATATTATCTGTGGTTTCACACAAGATAATGGGGATCTTGGCTATCGCTTAGATACAATAACGTCACAAATTTTCTTTTTTAAAGAAATGTATGAAATATTACCACATTTATTACAAAAAATTGAGTATTCCGACCAGAATTGAGCCATTGTTTCTAATTTCAAATTAACTAAAACGAAAAAATTTGCACCTCATTGGAAAGAACATAATAAGTTGATCCAATTTCGTTTTTCAAAAAAAAATCACTAAACGTTTTCATCAAATCATCAAAAATCATTAGACATCGTAATGAAAATGCAGGGAGGGGCACAATAAGAGGTACAAAGATAAAGTTTCATATTTTATAGAGTATTGATTGTTGGACTCTCTTTTCCTAGTGATTTGTAGAGGAGATTTGTAGATTTCATCTGATGGCAAGATGGGCCACTTTAAGAATTTTTTGGATTAGGAAAAGATAAAATATGTAGAATGTTGTGTTTCAACATAGTCACCTGCTGTTCTTCATAGGATCTTTTTCCACAAATATCTCAGTAAGAAAATTGCCCATTGCCATATTAAACATATGTCTGCTACAGGCGCTCAAAAATACTGAAATTGTTGTTAACAATATCAAAAACTAAGACTCAAAATGTGGATTCCAGCCCGTATTGAAATGGCTATGGACCAGTAATAATAATTGTCCTGCAAGTGCACCCGTCTGCTCTGACAGAATGGGAATATTCGAACTAGATCCTGTCTCGACATTATTTATAAACATTGGGAACCTTTGTGCTCAATCTGCACTTTCCAGGGCATCAGTTTAAACAGGTTTATCCAGGCACAGTACTGCTAGCAATACCTACTTGCTATTGTGGGGTGATTGTTCTTACTGATCCACGGTGACTTCAATACGAACTTGGGTCCTCGTTTTGAGCTTTAGGGTACAATGTCCTTTGATATTGTTGACCACACATTCAGTGTTTTTTAGCGTCTGCACCAAACATATGATTAGTATTACAATGGGGCATTTTCTCACTAAAATATTTGTGAAAACCCTTCCTGCAAAGAACAACAGGTGACTATGCTGAAAAATAAGAGTCAACATTTTTATCGTTTCTTCAATTGAAAAGTACTGGAAGAAGCCCACCTTACTTTTAGATGAAACTTACATGTCTCCTCTATAAACCACCAGAAAAAGAGAATGAAAAAGTTAATACTCTAGGAAATATGAGACTTCGTCCTCGTTATTGTGCCCCACCCTGTGGATACTAAGAGATAGAGCAAACCTCTCAACATGCAAATTTTGCATGTTGATTGAACAACATAACAACACCATAAAAAGTTTTCAAAAACAAAGATCTAGCTCCTGGAGTGCCAAACTTGTGATGACGTCATCATCCATTGTTTTATGACATTATAAGCTTGAAAAATAGCTTTAAGGAAGTGTTCGCTATATTTTTCGTGATTCATGTTTTTAGCTATTTTTAAAGTTCTTGAAATATCACGAACATTGATTTTTATTTTAACTTAATCCGTAGTTCCAATTTGCTCTATGTATTCAAAAATTAATTTCGGTTCACTAGCCTTGGGTCCTTTACAGTTTTATGGTCACAAGCCCTAATTACATAAGCAAAGTTATTTTGAGTTAGATGAAAATGGTTTTACTATTTGGATTATAGCATAATACAAAAAAGGCAAGACGATTAAAATATTTTTGTAGTCCTCGAAAATCGGGAAAGTCTGATTTCGGAAAAGGGCCTGGGCCTAAGACCCAAAAACTATTTTTAGGGAAATTTTTGTGAAAATGACTTCTGTTGATGGAATAAAACAAATATAAAAAGTTTTAAACAAAACGGTAATTAGTTTTTTTAGTTATATACATGAATTTTAATATAAGCAAAAACTGTGAAGGCTTTTGATGACAACACAAATTAAGAGATTTTAGCAATTCTCAAAACCTAATAGAAATCTTTCAAATCTTCAAACATTATGCCGGAAGGAAAAAACAGATTAAGATGAAAGAAAAACCAGTTTTCATATTTTTAAGCTCTTGAATATGATTGAAAAATCCAAGATACCAAAAAAATAGCGGCCCCTGCCTTGAAATGGGCCAAAATTGGGGAAATTCAGATTCTAAAAAGAAACCTTTCCTTTTTTGCTATATATCAGTTATTATGAATTTTTCAAGGAACTGGTAATAAAAGTTCAACTACAGTTTGTTATACTGAATATATGTCCTACTACAACTGATTTTTAACAATTTTTGAACAAAATTTCACCCCACCCTTGAAATGATCCCCTCTGTTATTGGCTTTTGGGACCAAATGTTTTACCATTTTATTCCCCTTAAAAAGTTAGTAATAGCTACAAAGTGTTCGAAACAGACACAACAAAGCACTGAAAATCCAGTTTTCACTTTTCTGATAGTTACAATTCACCAATGATAATTTTTAATATAGGAGGTCCCAAAAACAACATTTTAAAAAAATAAGTTCAATGATTCCAAATTTCTAATCCCCATGCCAAAGATTGCATAGTAAAATTTCTGATTGGCAAGATTGCAAGGATCAATCAGAACGAAATTAAGATTAAAGACTGCTAACATACAATTTGACAAAAATTTATGAAAACTATAGAACGTGAAAAGACCAGGAAATGTTGAGCATGAACACTTTCTTTGAAATTTTTAGAAACGTATTCTTAGAAATGGCTCAGCAACAAATTATAGGACTGAGAATTTTTACATCTGACGTCAATTTTTGGAATATGTAAGAAATTAAGAAATGCATGGATTGAAATAGACTGTAATGACTTTAATAGATATTCTCCCAAAATTTATCGAATTTATTGAATTTATCAAATTTATCGAATATCGAATTTTGGCAGAGGGAGGCTGGTGAAAGGAAAAATTTATCCTATCTGCTAAGTTCTTTTAGATAGCGCCTATTCCACTACACTTTTATGAACATTATTCTTTGTAACTATTATTAACTTTTTATGGGAAACAAAACGGTAACACATTTGGTCCCAATAGCCCATAGCAGGGGAGTCAATTCTGGAGTGGGGTGAATTGTTGTTAAAAAATCGTTAAATATCAGTTGTATTGGGCAAACTCGATACAGTAAACTGTCTTTAATTTATTTTCTTTCTTCCAGTTCCTTGAAAATTTTACAATAACTCACTCATAGCAAAAAAGGAAAAATCTTCTTCTTAGGGGTTCAATTTCCCCAATTTTGATCCATATATGCTATTTTTCTAGCTCGTAAAGTCATAAAGCAATGAAAGATGCCGTCATCACAAGTTTGGCAACCCGGAAGTTGTTTTTGAAAACTTTTTATGGTTGGCCATTATCATGCAGAACTTTGTCTAATTTTGACTTACCCAACAAATTGGAATGTACCCCACTTCAGAATACTGAAACATTCTGGGATATTAATGCTGAATGGCCCAAGGTGAATATCCGATTAATAATTTTCAATGCAAAACTATTGAAAATATTACTGAAAATATTCAAAAAAAATAAAATATTATTAGCATCCAAACTTTTTGAAATTGAAGACTTATTTTGGCATAGGAAAATAGCTAAAATTACCAGTCGAGTAATGAATTAGTGAAGACGTCATCAAAATGGAGGAACTTATAATTTTTTTTGTGTGTGAAGGTGTTTATCTTGTTATCAACATGCAAAATTTTATTTCAAGAAATGGTCTATCTTGGTCTACGAGAGTTTTGTTCTATCTTTAATTTATACTATTGATTGAGATGTCTTGAATATACGAACATTTAATGATTTTTTTTCCGAAAACGAAATTGGATCACCTTATTATGTTCTTTCCAATGATGTGCAATTTTTTTCATTATAATGAGGTTGAAACTGGAAACCATAACTCAATTCTGGTCGGAATACCCGGAATGCTTTTTTAGTGATAAATGTGATAGTATTTCATACATTTTTATAAAAAATGCCTTAAGCTATGACGTCATCATAACAAATTGTGACGTAATTATATCTAAACAACAGTCGAGATCCCCATTACCTTGTGCAAAATTGCTTTTCCATTTTTAAATACCTATTTTTGAAGTTATGTTGTCAGAATGGATTAGTATATCAAAAAAGCTATTGGTAGCTGTGACGTCATAGTTTCAACTTTAGAAGATCGTAGCGTCTAAACTACAGCCCATAACCCCTTACTCTGCTATTAAAAAGTGATAAGCATAAAATTACCTTTCCATGAGATTAATTTTTAAGATTAAGTTTTTGTGTATTTCAGACGAGTTTCGTAGTAAAACGTTTTGAATTCACCTCAACTTGAGCCCTGGTTTGTTTGAAATAATGTTGACTAGTCATGAGAATCATTAGACAGCTTCAAATTGTTAATATTTCATCAGATTTCTACTTCTCGCCACTAGCTTGTTGTTTATGTTTCCCTGCAGTTTTCGAAACATCAGCACTTTTCAAACAATACGCTAAAATCTCATCAGCCGAACAAAGACGGAAAAGAGAATTATTTTGTACCTAAAATGAGTCTTATATTGCAATGAAAGATCTTATTAAAGATTTTCGTAGGTAGATTTTTCTTAGATTACCCGTGTACGTATTTCTTCTTTTTCGGTCAAAGTTTTTCGTCTCCGTCGTAACGGCTCTGTTTGAAAAGCCTATTTATTATCTCCATTATTCTTAAGTACGGTTTTCAAAAACTCAGAATGAGAAATCGAAAGTGAGTCCAGCAAGCGAGCTATAAAGCAGATTGAAGCAGTTTGTATGTACGCAAGTTACCTGATGTAAGTTTGTTTATCTAGCCAGGCGAGAACTACTGTTACTGATTGAACTGCAAAGCAGAGAAGAAGCTTTGAATTGGTTAGAGATTTACGCCTCAAATATTATGCAATATGGGAGGGTGCAGCAAGCTTTAGAATAACAAACTTTTTGGTGGAATGGCTATATATTTAGCTGAGAGATGCTAAAGCTAGCTTATTCAGTTAGCAATACTCAACTGTATAGTTGAGTATATTCCTCAAGCTTTTAACTTATGGTGAATATGAATTACAGTATACTCTCGATAAGTGGAACCTCCATGGGACCGGGAAAAACTGTTCCACTTATCGAATGTTCCACTTATCC
>JANSTP010225436.1:0-11417 GCA_025330745.1 Cladonema radiatum | reverse complement strand
ATTGTGTTCAATCACACGCTAAAAACTCTTGTTTTGATGTTACCCATATTTTTATTCTGCTTTTATCACCTTTAAGTTTATCCCAGTGTAAAGTTGTGAGTATTATTAAGAGTACTGCAGACATAAATGTGAAAAGTCTCAGGGGGATCTAATATTACATTGCTATGAAACTGTGTTTCTTTAAGATCAAAATAAAAATAGTATCACCCACCTAACCAGACAAACATTCAGTATTAAAATTTGTGATTGAATGATTTGAGCTTATCAGCCATTGTATCTGATTCAATGCAAGGTATGTTATTGTTGGTCAAATAAGTTTTTGGGGAATCTAATCAATCTACCTGTATGATCATAGATGGCACTTAATCTTTTTTCACTGCCAAACATTTAGGTGGTGGTCTTTTTGCTTAGAGCATTAGTTATTTAAGAAAGTAGAAAAAAAGTCTGTTCTGGTAAAGATTATTTAAATTATTATTTCCTAATATTTACAATGTAATTATTTTAGTCACACAATTATTCTTCTACATAATCACCTTTCATGATATTATAGTACATTCATTATCTTTTGGAAGTAATGATTTGCCATGGATATGTAAGTGCAATCCTTTTTTTTATTAAAAATGTAAGGAAAGATTTTTGTTTAAACTAAAGAAAATAGCGTTGAATAAGAAAAAGTACTTACACTACTATTTAAACACTTTGGAAATAGAAATACATCTTTGATGTTTTTCTATCTCTCAGTGTCATCTAGTGTAGTTTCTTATTTTGTGAATGATTCGACATAGAGTTGCTTTTGTTTTTGTTTTGAATTTTTAATGTTGACTCATGGATTGTACAAATCTTTATCAAATTGTTTCCTGAAATCATTTAGACCATCTACTCAAGAGCATCGTGAATCTGCTGAAGAAACAGCAAGAATTATTTGTGAATGTGTGAATAATTTACTTACAGATCTGCCGTCAGGTATATTTTGAAAAAACAACAACTGTCTATCTTCTATTTCGAACTAAAATATCCATCCCTCCAATAAATTTATGCTTTTTACCCTTTTATGCCGGCCATTTTCGGAAATAAGGGTTTTTTTCAAGGGCAAAATTGCAGACAAAACATGCTTTATCTTGGCAATAAGAGCCTCTGACATATCGGTTTTGGTCTCATTGGAAAGAACATTCAATTTCCTGTAAGTTAAGTTTGAAACGGATAACCTGAGCAGTTTACTATGGTTGACAAGGGTTTATTTCCCTTGCCAATCTCATTCTCAGAATACACGTTTTTTTTATGAGAAACCAGTTTATAAGAAACTTAGAACTAGGCATGTCAAAAATTTAGAAACTTTTGGAACTAGAAAAATGTAGCAAATTTTTGTTAAGAAACTTCTTTGCAGACTTTTACCATTAAATTACTTTGAATGTACCAACTTGAGGTAAATAAGGCACTATTAATTAACCTCATGCTCAAAATTGTTTTCGTTTACATCGTACAAATCATGTAATAAAAACAATCAATAAACAGCCTACTAGTTTTGTCATAGTTTTATTCATTAAAACCTAGGTAACTTCCTAAGAAACCTTTGGAAGCAGATTTAGGCAATAGTTAAGAAACTTTTGGAACTAGGTCTGGTGCTTGGTTTCGTATAAAAAACATGTATTCCAGGAATGGTGCTTTAAGGGTTAAAACAGAGCCAGATTTTAATGTAAATATTAGACAGATCAAGGAACTGTCACTGCAGCAACCTTTTATTGTTTTAAAGTCAGGATTGCTGAAAGTAATTTTATTTATCTATTTAGAAATGGCTCGGCAAGTTGAGCAAAGTGTTTTGTTCTGTCAACTGTTGTTTAATAGATTCTAATGTGAAATTTTTTTTTTCATAATAAATCACTATTCTTTTTGAAACTTTAGGCACATCTTATTAGCTACAAAAAAGTTTGTAAATGGGTGGCGGTCAAATTGAATCTCTTCTACATTCTTTTGCAAAAGTTTCTATTCAGTGAAAAGTAATTTGTCAAATAAAATCAGAAGTGGTGTAACATATTAATGTTAGACATACTTGTTATGATACAAATCACTTCTTTAATGATGATTTGCTATGAGTGAAAATGCAATAACAGTTCATTGCTTCTATTATTGTCTTTCCTATATTTCTTTTGGTGGTTCATGTCTTTTCCTACACCTTAAATAGACACCAGTTTTTCAAGTTCTTAAATTCACAAAAAGTTAGTTTTTTACGTCACCAATTTTTCTAGTTATGCTAAACCTCCCAAAGTTAGTGATAAAACGTTTTTAATGAAGTGAAAATTTCTTTTTGTTTTCTAGTTGAAGCGCAACTAAAAAGTGATACAAGCGGAAATCCACAGTCGCAAGTTGTTTTGCAATTTCTCTATCACTGTGTTGTCGCGTTTCCAGAATGTTATATATACAAACCATGGACACAAGAACCCATGGATGATGACTCAATGCAAAAATATGAAGATTCAAAAAGTAAGATCCCAATTATGTTTCCTCTTTCCATGTTCTTCAACTTTGAATAGTAGGTCTGAATTGTAATACTAAAAATGAAAAGCAAAATCAAAACACTTCATCTTCTGATGATTTTGATACCCAAATCAGAAATGATTTTTATGAGCTCTCTTTATAAGGCCTTGTATGCAAAATACTAAAATTTAAAGATCTGATAAATATGCAGCTTATTTTATTGTTGGAAAGAAAAAGAGAAGACTTAAAGAAATGTGCCGTTGTAACTAAATTTCTTGTCTTTTTGGGAAATACTCTTTCTTATATTATTATTAAAAACCCAGTAAGAGTTTCTATCAACCATATTTCAAAAACGCTGTAATTGTAATGAAATTACTTAATGCAAAATATAGTATTATATATGGTACTATTATGGTACCTTAAATAACAAATATTTCAGTTTTTTATGTTCTTTCTTTTTTCGTTCAGGCTTTTCTTCTTGGATACTCACAAGACTGTTTCGAATTATATCTTATCCTGGCTGTAAATCATTACACGCAAAGTCTTCTTCTGTCATCATCTCCATACTGCAGGTATTTAAACATTTTTATGCTCTCAAGAAAATTTTTATGTTGTCTTCAAGATCACACGTTTGGATTCATTGATGATTCAGTTATTAAAGTAAAGTTGCTACATAGTTTTTCATTCACTGAAGATAAGCATAATTCTTAATCATTTGAGAAAAGCAGCTACACTAGAATTATTATTGCTAGGCCAAAGAAGCAAAGAACATGCTTGACAAAATAACTGACTGCTGGAAATTTCTTAAAATAAACCATCACTAAAATATAGTTATAAAGTCCAAACTAGCCTAATACTTGCTGTGAAGTGTTAATAGTAATAATAATTTTTGCCTAATTTTTTTGCTGTGAAATGCATATTTTAGCTATTGCAAAATGTTTCTGCTATAGTAGGGGAGCCAGGGGGGTGAACCTTGCAATTTTTGATGGCAAATTTTGCTTGTTATTTTCAATATCTAGGATGTCTCAAGGCTCAGAAAATTGAGGTTGGTCATTCTACTTTTTCTTGCAAGTGTGTATTTTGCAGACCAGAATCATGTGCACTTGTGATATTTTAGGATTTTCATTTCTTTGTGTGTTTTTGATCATGCAGGTAGAAAGCTTTCCTTATCTACGAATTGGAGTACACATTTTCTTTTTACAAGGGACCAGACACCAGCCTTAGTTCCCAAAGTTTCTCAGGTATTGTTTAAATCTGGTTCCAGAGGTTGGTGAATGGAAGAAAAAACAAGGTGACCATTTCAGCTGTCTTTGCTTCAAGTTTTTTATTATGTAAGTAAGAAAGATTATAAGCATGACTTAGATAGCAGCTTATTGATTCTATATCGCCACCTTCAAAGAAATTTAACTGTAAAAGTCTGCAAAAAAGTTTCTTAACCTATTCCAGTTGGGCTTTTGTATGTACGCTAAAAAGTTGGAAGAGGGGAGCAAAATTGCCTCCTGTCTAAAATGTCCAATTCTCAACCAATTTCCATGAAACTCTGTAGGATTATAGAGTAACATGTAAACATCCAAAAAATATTGGTGAGTCACGTGACACTATGATGACATCATCATTGTCAGGAACCTCTGTTTTTCCCAATTTTCAGCATTCTTGGTGCATAATCAATCAACCCAATTTTCAATCAGTTTTGATTGTATCAGCAAAATAAGATCAAAAAAACATCAGTATGCATTTTCAGTGGTTAATAATTTCGGAAATATAAATTATGATGTCATTAGAGTCGGAAATTACCCATTTATTGTATATTTTTGTAAATTATGGCCTCTAATTCATGAAAACAAGTATAAACTTGACATATTTTTGCTTCATTAGCTAACTTACATTAATTGCAATCATTTTGTACCATGTTTAAAATATTATTGCCTCTTCATGACTTTACAGCTTATTGAATAGGCCAAATTTTTCCAATTTTAGTCAAAAATTTGGTGCCCGTTCCCAACAAATTTCTGACAAAACAAAAAGTACAAAAGGTTTTGACTTTCAATTTTCACATATTGTTTTTACGTAAATTTGGTTCACTGGGAAGAATAATAAGGGTGTTTCATGGCACAGAAAACTTTTTGGAAAAAAGTTCTGACAGGAGAGAGCTAATTCTGCTCCAAATTTGGTGCATTTTTCTAGTTGCAAAAGTTTATAATTTTTTGACATGACTAGCACTAACTTCGTTATAAAACGGTTTCTTATAAAAAAATGTATATTATAAATTCATGAGTTGCCTTTTTCTGGTGCATAGCAGAAGTACAACATTTCAGTTGTCTGACATGCCACTAGTCCGACATTTTGGTGAATTATTAAAAGATGGTTCTTTGACAACTTGTTCTTCTGAGAGTTCATATATCCAACATTGTATTTGTGGGACATGTCAGCTGTCCAACAATACATTTTTTTTCCTTCTTTTCATTTATGCTATGTTTTTATTTTTTATTTTTAATTCTTTTCTAATTTTAATACTTTTTGTAATACCAAAACATTAGGACTGCAACTACCATCAAAAGTTGCATGATGAAATATTTTGCGGCCTAGCATAGCACTCTTTAACTGTAGAAAACGGAAAACTTCCATAAGTTGACATATATGTCTAGCCAATATAAAATAATAATGATAATCATAATATGAAATATAATATTAATTCAAATCATTGACGTATAATCTAGATTTATATTTTTTATATATGTTGATATGTGTCCATATATGTTGCTATATGTTTAAATACGTTTAAATTTTTTTAGAAAACATTTAGAAAGTCACTTTTTTTAGAAAGTCATTTCAACTATAGCAGTCTTTTACTTAGTCTTCTAGTACAATTGTAATAGAGGAGTTTTTCGGTCATCCAAGTCATTTGGCTAAGAGAGGTGCAGAATTTTTCTCCCATAGTCAATCTGTACATGGAGTAAAAAATCCACACTTTTCAAAATCAATTTTTTTCTTATTTAATTTACTTATTCATTCCTATTTAATATGTGTATTAACAAATTTGTTCTTATTTAATATTTCAAACCTTCCTAAACATAATTTAGTCGATTTGATCATAGAAAATGAACCAGATATTTCAAATATCAACATATATGGACACATATCAACATATATAAAATAACATATATCTTGTTTGTACGTCCATGATTTGAATTAACATGATTATCATTATTATTTCTATATTGGGTAGACATATGTCAGCATACAGAAGTTTTCCGTTTTCTACAGTTAAATCGCTTGCCAGGCCACAAAATATTTCATACTGCAGCTTTTGATGGTAGTTGCAGTCCTAGTGTTTTGGTATTACAAAAAGATTTAAAATTAAATTAAGAAGAAGAAAAATTAGCATAAATAAAAAGAAGGAAAAAAATACATTGTTGGCAACTGACAAGTCGCACAAGTACAATGTTGGATATATGAACTCTCAGAAAAACAAGTTGTCTGAGTAGTGAACCGTCTTTTAATAATTCACCAAAATGTCGGACTAGTGGCGTGTCAGACAAGTGAAATGTTAATCGAGTTGTACTTCTGCTATGCACCAGAAAAAGGCAACTCATGAATTTATCATCTACACTTTTTTTATGAGAAACCGTTTTATAACAAAGTTAGAGCTGGACATGTCAAAAAATTATAAACTTTTTGAACTAGAAAAATGTAGCCAATTTCATTTCTTATTCCAGTTAGAAAGGAAGAGCAAAATTACCACCCCCCTCCCCTCCATCAGAAAATTTTTCCAAAAAGTTTTCTTTGCTCCTACACCATGATTGTTCTTCCCAGTGAACCAAATTTACGTAAAAACATGTGAAAATTTGCAGTCGAAACCTTTTGTACTTTCTGTTTTGTCAGGAATTTGTTGGGAAAGGGCACCAAATTTTTGGCTAAAATTGGAAAAATTTGGCCTATTCAATTAGCTGTAAAGTCACGAAGAGGCAATAATATTTTAAACATGGTACAAAATTATTGCAATTAATGTAAGTTTGCTAATGAAGCAAAAATATGTCAAGTTTTTACTTGTTTTCATGATTTAGAGGCAATAATTTACAAAAAAATATAGCAAAAACTGGTAATTTACGGCTCAAATGACGTCATAATTTGTATTTTCGAAATTATTAACAACTGAAAATGCATACTGATGTTTTTTTGATCTATTTTGCTAGTAGAGCCAAAATGGATTTGAAAAAATTAGGCATTTTAGACAGGGGGCAATATTGCTCCCCCCTTCCAACTCTTTAACGTACTTAAAAAATCCCAATTGGAATAGGGTTAAGAAACTTTTTTGCAGACTTTTACAGTTAAATTTCTTTGAAGGTGGCGATATAGAATCAATAAGCTGCTATCTAAGTCATGCTTATAATCTTTCTTACTTACATAATAAAAAACTTGAAGTAAGAACAGCCGAAATGGTCACCTTGTTTTTTCTTCCATTCACCAACTTTTATTAAACAAATTCTAAGAAACTTGCTAAGAAACTTCTGGAACCAGATTTAAACAATACCTCAGAAACTTTGGGAACTAAGGCTGGTGTCTGGTCTCTTGTAAAAAGAAAATGTGTACTCCAATTCGTAGATAAGGAAAGCTTTCTACCTGCATGACCAAAAACACACAAAGAAATGAAAATCCTAAAATATCACAAGTGCACATGATTCTGGTCTGCAAAATACACACTTGCAAGAAAAAGTAGAATGACCAACATCAATTTTCTGAGCCTTGAGACATCCTAGATATTGAAAATAACAAGCAAAATTTGTCATCAAAATTTGCAAGGTTCACCCCTCTGGCTCCCCTACTGCTAGTCCTTATAAAGAATTTCTGAGATATTACATTGTATAGTAGCAATTTTACTTCTGTGTTTAGTTAATTGAAGAAAAAGATGTTGGCTTTTACAATAACTTGGTTGTAGAAATGCTTGGTCTCTTTGAAGGTGTGTGTTTTATTTTATCCAAACCTGTTAATATTTGTCTGTTTCTGCAAGAGCAGATTTCTTCTTCTGCTGCTACTGTGTTGATGTAAACGCAAAATTTTATTCATGAAAAATTGTAATAATTTTATGCTGGTTTAATGATTGCAACTAACTTTTAAGGATGATCTGGTTTGACAAATGAAATAAATATAGTAGTAAATTATATTTGTCCGATCTTTTATCTATCTTGTTTAGACCTTAGTTTAATCGTACATCATTGGTCATTAACCAATAGTGAGAATGTTTTGATCGATCATTATGTGAAACAATAAATTTTGAATTCTTCCTTAAAAGTGGATACTTTATATAGTTCATCACTGAGTAGTTATAAGACAAAAATCAAAATTTGTTAAATAGTCCGTGGGCCAATACCCGAAAAACGGCAAAAAGGGGACATAAAAGGTGACTAACGTTGGTTGTTAATTTTTGTTAGGGAAATATGCAAGGAAGAAATTTTGGCATGATAGCAAGGCTATAACGGTCATTTTAGGTTACTATAGCAACATAAGCTTCTTAACCCTATTCTTCGTGGCGGAGGTAAAAACTACCCCCCCCCCCCCAAGTGATTTTTTAATAACTTCTGATATAGTTGATATTTTTGCATGAAGTTTGGACTGCTGGCACAAAATTAAATTACAAAAAAATGACACTAAAAATATTTTTATCTCGGAACTGATCTCCTGTGATGACGTCATTATTTTAACTTTGTAGTGCGCTTTTTTGAATTCTTGCAAATATTTTCTCATATATCTGATATTATTTTATCTGATATTGTTTTTTTTTTCAATTACTTAGAATATTGTATGAGCTGACCATGGAAATACAAATGATGTCATATTAACGTCATTATGACACCGTTACGACTTTGATGCCATCGGAACCGTAAAATCAACTTTTCCGTGGTTTTGATTATGCTATCACTTTAAGAGAGGCTAATAAACACCCAAACTGACTTATATCTGTGTATTTTATCAAAATACTTAAGTGTGTGCAATGTTATGGGGATTCATGAAGAATTCGACTAATTGCATACATATTTGTATGTGAAAATTTCTATGAAAATCCCCCAATTTGGTCCAATTTTTCAAACATTTTTGGTTGGAAGGTAATTATTTTGAAAAAGAGATATAATTTTAGTCCTTGACACCAAAATTACTATCTGAAGTATTTTAGAAGTCTCTCTGTGGTGTTGTCAATAGTTATCCCATAAAATTAGAAATTACAGCAATTTTTAGGTATTTTTGATGAGGTTATCACATGACCACGTGACCTACCGGGGTAAACTTCTTATTTTTAGAAACCATTATTAAACTTAATATTCGTGCAAAGTTTCATGCCAATTGGTTGATTATTATAGATTTTAACCAGGTGGGTAGTTTTTACCACCTCCCCCTTTCCCATGAATCTAACAATCTTAGGTTAAATATGGTTAAATAGGGTTAAATGTAATTTTTCTGATAATTATCTCAGGTCTTTGTCACTCTAGCTTTGTTTTGAAGCTATTAAAGTATTCTTTGACGAATGTTTTCATAACTTACAACAGCAAGAATAAGATAAGCTCAAACAGAAAAAAAATTGTGTCATCCATTTTGATGACGTCAGAAAAACCCAGATTTATTTTACTCATATCTTATGAGAAAAAAAAAGAATTTTAGCGCACGCTCTACCAAAACTATGGGCCCACATCAGACTGTTGAAAACCTTTTTAAATATATTTTGATTTTCAAGGAGGCAAAACATGCAAAACATAAGGTCTTTCTTTAATTACAAAGCGGCAAATCTATCAACAGAACCTTTTACAGGAATCTTTATGAACCATCTATGGGTAATTTATTACATATGCAAACTGAACTTGGGGATCTCCGTAAAAGTGTTTTGGTGGAATGTTTAGGTTGAAATCTTATAGACATTATTGGGAGATTCTAATAGGTTTTATATAGTGGGAATCGTGTTGGTAAATGTACATTTCAATCTAATTCTAATTCAATTGAGTATAATCTATACTGCATAATTTCTCTGCCTCAAAAAACTTAAGCAACACCGGCTAGAGTTTCTTTTTTAGTATGAAATTTCGAGTCTATAATGTGACATATCATCTTTATTCTACTTTTTGATCAAATAGTTATAAGGCAATTGAAATTTTGCAGTCAATACTAAGATGTTTTAGCATATATGTGAGAAAAGCGATGGGTAAAGTGAGGTTCAGCTGATTTTGTCACAATTTTGTGAGATCAATCTGATTCGATATAGCGTTACCTTGAAAAAAATATATGAGAGCGGATCAAGTACCGACTCTACTTTAAATTTCAAGCAAGTTCAAAAAAACTTTCCAAAAGTATCATGTATCATGTCAAGTGACCAGGTTATTAAATGCGTTGAAATTGGGTAATTTTTAGATGTTTTTTGGCTCTCTTATTATGATCAAAGCAATCAAAGCAGAGTTTGTGAGGAAAATGAATTATATATTCTCGAAATTAAGCAAAAGGCTGATTAGATATTTATAACATAAGGAGTTTTTTTATGTTCAACTGTAGTGCTTTTATATAAAAATGGAGACTCTTTCAAAAACTGAACTAAGTCTTGTGGGTAAAAGTTGAGCTCAATTTATGTCAATAGATATTGTGAAATTAAAAATTTGCGTTTCCATAGGGAAAAGGGCAGAACAAAAAATTCAAAAAAAAGTCAAGTTAAGTTTTCTTTATTTATGATTGAGCTCAGGTACACAATCTGGTACTGGCCTATGTAGAGCGACACCTCTAGGTATTAGCAAAATTTGTGTTTCTATTTGTCCTTAAGGTAAAGCGACCGTTAAGCTACTAAAGAAAATTGATTTTTGCTGTTAAAACAGTCATCATCAGATTTAGCAGTTTATCAAACAGTTACCAACTCATTGCTGCCAAAGTAAGAGATAAACAGTTTCCTGTCTTTACATGGATTCCAGATCAAGTTTCGTATTTGTAACACCAAGTCGGATAGAAGATTTCTTAACAGGTTGGATAGCAGACTTGTTAACAGGTTGGATTGCAGACTTCATTTCAGGTCGGATTATAGACTTGACAACAGGTTGAATTTAGCAAGTACTATTGAACACTTGAAAAAGCATAGTTTCCAGGGAGTAAGATTTATTATAAGCAGGCTGTATAACAGACTTGATTTTTGATCAGGTGTACAATTCGAGCTAGTACCACGAAGACAATACTTGGTCCAAAAATTCCTTGTTAAAAATTCTGTATTCTCGTAGAGGAAACTTAAAAGTTTTATGATTCAGGTATAAAACTTTGAAATTTGCAAAATCGAATAGAAATGTGTGATTGCCTTCAAACACTTACACAAACAATCATAATAAGTGAGTGATTTACTAATCACAAAAAGACACTATCAAGAAAACGTGATAACAGTTTGAAACAAATATATATGGTTTTCATTCATCTAGTGCCCCTTGTTTGTTTTGTTTTAATACCTCATGAACTATGACAACCTATTCAGACGCTAATCTGAACTTTCAAATAGGCGTCAGCAAATAATCAAAAAGAATCTTTATTGGCATACTCCATATAAAAAGGGATTGACAGATTATGTCTGATAATTGACAATATATAAAGTGCACAAGAGGTATATGGTATTTTATTGGCCTTAACTCTATTCGGGGCAGGCTTTCGGATGGAAATTAGAAGGGTGGGGGTAGGTTAAAACATACCCTGTCCCCTATCTAAAATCTCTAATACTTAACATAAATTATGAAACTTGGCAGGATTGTAGAGCATCCATTTTAGTTTCAGAATATTAAAATAAAATTGATCTGAGCGGTCCTCAAAGTGCTGATCTCAGTAATGTTATAAGTGGCTTCACAAACCAATTAAAAAATAAAAAATAGCAAAAAACAGGTTCTATTTTCACCCAAATCGGGTTTTTTCTAGCTAAATGTGTCTGGCTGGTTGAGCAGGGGGTA
>JANSTP010225214.1:0-11418 GCA_025330745.1 Cladonema radiatum | reverse complement strand
CATAAAAGAATTTTCTCTCAAAAAGTCAATATTTACTTAATCTTCAATATTATGTAAATGTTTTTATTTAAAGCGTTTTATCTGTTTAAACATATATAAAGATCTAGTAGAAACCAGTTTTCATTGAAAAATTGCCTTTCTGATCTAATCTATAGAAGTCTCATATAATGAAAAATGTAAATATCACGAAATAAAAAAAAATTTCTATAGATTTCTAGTTTAGTACAAGTTTTCAGTTTAGCACATGCGCATCCTCCCCATATTTTTTAAACTTTGTACCACATAGTAAAAGACTTAAACTGAAAAAATGCTGGCAAAGGCTGGCAAAAGAAAAAATACTACAAAAAATAGCAGGGAAGGAGTTAAACTTTCCAGTATATTTTAATTCATTAGAAAGACGATTTTATATTGAGATTTTATAAAAAACAACCATCCTCTGCATCTGATTTCAGGAGTAATTGTTGGCATTTTCTCATTACAAGCCAGCGTTATTTTCACAGGGTTCCCACAACATTTGGAATCTCAAATTTGATGAGAACTGATGAGAAAATTTCAATTTTTGGGGAGATTTTTGAATGAAATTTGCGGAGATTTTCATGTATATATAGAAAAATTGAGGATTTTTTTGATCTTGTACTAACAAAACACAAATTTTCTTTTTTTGTGAAATTGTTATATAAATAAGCTATTAATAAACACAACAAATAGCATGCACTTCAAATAGATTTTCAGTGAATGACTTAAATCAAAATAACAGAAGATGCTTTGAATTTTGTAAAAAAAAAAAAATCAAATGATGAACATCTTGTCAGTTATCTAATCCAATAGTCTACTTACTATCAAAATTAAAATAATGAAAAATAAACTACCAAAATTTTTATGAGGAGATTTGAGGAGAAAATTTACTAAAATTGAGAAAAAGGAGGAGAATTGAGGAGTTTTCACTTTGAGACCTAATTTTCCACATAAACGTTGTTAAAACAGTTTTTTCATTTAAACTGTATAATGAAAACTATGAATATTTGGCTGTGTCATCATGGCTTTCTGATGTTAAACATTCCATAAGAGTAACATCACTTGAAGCCCAAATGAAATCATTACTCCTGTCAACATATTTTTTTAGTCAAAGCATCATTGTTTAGATAGTTTTTTTTAACTAAACTGTATAATGAAAATTATGAATATTTGGTTGTGTCATTATTGCTTTATGATGTTAAACACTCAATAACAATAACATCACTTGAAGCCTGAATGAGATCATGACTCCTGTCGACATATTTTTTTAGCCAAAACATCATTATTTAGCCCTACCCAATAAATTGTACCTTCTTTGCTCAAAAATTCAACAAAAGTGCCTCAAGTGCCTTTTTAGAGCTACATCAGATTAAAACCTGCTTCCTTTTTGTTCAATAATACTTTCGCTGAAACGTTTGCGCCACAGACCTTAGAAGAAAAACTAAAATAAATCTTGAAAATATAAATAAACTTTATTAAGATATATTAAGATATATCAAAGATATATATCAAGATATATCTTTTTCATCTCATTATGAATATCATCTCACAAAAAGGCAATTTGAAATGAATTTAAGATATCTTGTGAAAAAACAGTGAGATTACTCCATGTAAGGCAGGACATGTATTTAATCTCAAAGATAAATCAATTTAAACAAAACATTGTTTAACAAAGTCAATATTGAAAGATCCAATTACTTTCGGTTTGTTTTTTTTCTATGTATGTCTCACTAATACCTGCTTCTCTGGTCTGAAACGACAGAACACATTTTGATTGATATATTGTTTTATGATCATTGTTATCAACTTTTTCATATCATTATGAATATCATCTAACAAATAACCAGTTTGAAATGAGTTTAGATTACTTTCTTTGTTAATATCTTGAAAAAAAATGATGAGATTGCTCGAACGTAGGTAGGACTTACCTATAATCTTTTGAGGACTTTCTAGTTAGAAGTTGCAGGTATTAAAACAATTTGAACAAAACATTGTTTAGTTCAATCTTAATTCTTTCAAGATCCCAAATTGGATTTTCATATTTGTGCAGAACTCAGTTTCCAATCTCTCCTGACATTAGAGATAAAGAAAGCAAAAAGTCTCAATTAAAATATTTGGATGAGATGATCATCTTAATTGATCAGCTAATATACTTAAGTAAAAATGAAAATCTTCTGAATGGAATGAGAACATCCTACCACTACAGCATATCCACCTCGAGAAAATCTGGCTGATCATAGTCATATGAGCTTACATAGTCTGGACGCGCGTACCACATGATCTTGTATATTATTGTTCAACTTGTTACTAGTACCCAGATTACTTGAAAGAGGGCTAAATCAAAACTTTCCCGCAAATTAGCCTTAGAAAATGTATTTAGGAGCTAACTGTTCCATCAATGGCTGCTCAAATACCCAGGGAAAGTGTCCTGGATTAGCATTTTTTTAAGATTCCTGGTGGTAAAGATGAATTCAACAGCTTCTGTAGAGAAATGCTAGTTAAAATAGTATGTGCTTCTAGATATATCGATGCAAGCTTGAGAAAGCAGACAGAAAACAATTCTCTCTACATTTGTGAGGAACACTTTCAACCAGTATTGTATTTGTTTTCCCAGTAAGCTAGCTACAACTGATATCCTTTTCTTTAGGAATGTCATCTGGCTGTTGTGTTAGCTATAGTTATTTTTGAAGGAAGATTTTTTGTCTGGGTCTCTGTGAATGAATTCTTTTGAGAAGTCTCTAGCTATTATAGTTTAGGATAGGGGAAGTGTGGAAGTCTTCAGACCATTGAAGGTCCCTCCACTTGCCTGCACTTTTTTTTTAAAGATAATTGATCATGATCATTGAAATCATTTGTTTTCCTATGAAGTCACTTTGTTAAAGTTGCAACAGATATATATACTTTCTTACATTTCTATGAAGTTTTTGTTATGAAAAAATTAAGAATGTAGAAGCAAATAATCGCAAATAATTGATTTCTTTCCGTTTGAAAAAGGAGTTGCCATTCTCTTAAATTATTGGAGTGATAGATGGTTAGGAAGATTAAGGGTTTATAATAAAGACTTCTAAAGATAATTTAATCACCTATTG
This sequence comes from Cladonema radiatum, assembly GCA_025330745.1. Lineage (NCBI taxonomy): Eukaryota > Metazoa > Cnidaria > Hydrozoa > Anthoathecata > Cladonematidae > Cladonema > Cladonema radiatum. Next base: position 8,314 of record JANSTP010225214.1, on the reverse strand, counting down.
TTTTATGTCATTTTAAGAGCTTAATTTCTTCGTGGCTGCTTGACTTTCTGCAAGGTTTTGAAGAAACTTGCTAAGTATCTAGGTAAAAAAGTAATTGTAAGTTGGTAAGTGCATTTTATCGCCACCACATACAATATTTAGAAAGACGTATGAAAAATAATCTGGTATAGTAAATAGGATAGTTTTCGCTTTGAAACAAGCATTAGTGGTTAGTGCCATATTCTTATGGGGTCCCTTTAAAATGAAGAAACTAAAGCTGGAACAAAAGCAAACCATATTTTTACTTTGAAGCAAAACTGATAAAAGAGACTTACAAAATATATACAAAAATATATATATCACTATCCCAATCTCTCTTTTCATTTTTGAGACTTGTGCATGTTTGAACATATTTACATTAGGTTCATCTTTGAGTCTTGCTTCATTAACAATTCTTAAGCAAAAATTTTATTCAGTTCAGTCATTTCCATTTTATCGAAGGCTTCATATGTTCAAATTTTCTTTTAAATTTGGTAATGCCAAATTTCAATAATTTAGGATTATAATGTATCATAAATCGATAAATAGACAGTGTTTAACATGCATGTTTCATGTTTTGTTTTAAAGCAATTATTCTTAGAAATCAAAGTTGAAGACTCTTACAAAGTTCAGAAAATTTCACTAGAACAAAACTAATAAACATCTGAAAACGTTGTTTTAAAACTATTTATAAGATTCATCATTAGTATGCAACAGCTTTATTCTATAAAAATTTAGCAGTTAGATATATCAATATTTTGAAAATATTTTCCTTACAAATGCCAAAGAGATTTTGAATGGTTCATTTTAATAAAAATAAAATATTTGCAAAATGTTTTTCAAAAAACTCAACTATGTTATTTTGTAATTGACCTCCACTGGGAATCGAACCCAGATCTTCATTAATATTACATATTAATCGTGCTCTACCATTGAGCTATGAAGGTTATAGTTATAAAACCATTGTAGATGATAATTCCGAATGTATTTTTTTAAAAAATAAATGAAAAATAAAACAAAACTAACAGAAACTTGAAATTATGGATGATTTTTTACTTAAAAAGCTTGATAATTTTCATACAAGAAAAGTAATAATTTATAAAAATCATCATTTGTCAAGAAAATTTAAAAAATTTGATTTATTTTAAAATTATAATGAATATGAATTGTCTATACATTTTTTAGGCCTCTATATACTTGGATAAGAGTTTCAAACTTGAGACTTTTTCATGATGAAAGAATAATAACAAAAATAAGAAAAGTGACTTAGCGTGACATATTTGTAGTAATATTTGAATTTGGCAAAACCAAATTATTGTTCTGTCATGATTTTTTCTCTAAATTGTTAAGAAAACTTGGAAGCTTGCTCAAAAAAAGAAATATTGTACTAAAACAAAAAAATGTCTAAAGGTACATGTCACCACATTCAATATTACGGATATGGTCTAAAGTTTTGACAGATTTGTTGAACTAAAACACCTGACATTACCATGAGCAAACCCCTTCAGTTTAATAATTATTTTTAGAAAAACCTTAATTGCTAAATGAATTAATTTTAGGTTTTTTCAAAATGCAAATAATGTATATATTATGAATCCTTCTATTTCTCCAAAAGAAGTAATATCAAAAAAAAACAAAGTGTCGAATCTGTATTAAAGATCTTGAATCAAAACATCTTCATCATGAGTTTTATAAACCTAAAGCAAAGAATCTTCAAGAAAAAATTTCAAGTGTTCTTGGTATAACTATATATGAAACAGACATGTTGTCTAAAAACGTTTGCAGATCAAAATGCTGTAAAATGTTGGAAGGAATGTCTCTCCTTCTCCTTTTAGAAAAAGTCTTTGAACAATATCTTTAACTGCTTGATAAACACCATCAACTTCTGATCTTAAAACAACTAATCCTGATAATTCATAAATAACTTCATCTGTTTGAGAAAAATATTTCTTCACTTTTTCCACAGCTTTAATAAAAATATCAAAAAATAAATCACCATCAACTGCAATACTTGTAAAATTTCGTCCTCGTCTCTGTTATGTCTTCTGAGACCACTTTGTGTTTTGTAAACTTTGTCACATAGTTTACAAGGAAAAGAACTACTCCGAACAGACAGGCTAAAGCAAGTTTCATTAATTCTGTGCTTAAATCAATATCTTCATCAAAACTTCCGTCATCAATTGCAGATAATATTGCTTGTATGTCAGAAAATATACCAAAACCCTCTACCTCTACCATTTGCTTCGAAGCCATATTGTGCTTTAACCCTCCTTCACAAGGACCGTCGGTCAACTTTCAACATGAAAGTACGAAAATGCTACAAACGGCCCGCATTTCTAGACTATGTAAATTTCTTTTGACTATGGGCTGATGCAATCTCATGCTTCCGCAAGAGCTCTGAAAATCGGATTTTGGATTTTCCAAACTTTGGGCGTTTGGGCGTTCTTATACGGAAAAAGACTGGCAAAAAAATTTAACGGGTCCCGAATTTCGAGATTAGTAGAAAGGAAAGAAAAAAAAAACATTTTTTTGACGGCTGCTGCAAACTTGCGTGAGAGAAAAAATAATTTAACTTATGAATGAGAATAAATAAAAACAAGATATTCATATTGTCAAATAAAACAAGATATCGTCTGAGATTACTTGATTAAATATGATATCGGGCATCAGCATCTTTAAGTTAAAATACTTGGGTTGATGAAACGAATAAGAATACACAATCTTTTCATGCCTTTCTTTTAATAAATTTGTTATCCAAATGGATTTCTCAGATCAAGAAGATCCAACTACCATCATGCAAAAAGGATGTTTAAAAGCAAATTCATTTTCGAATCTATGTCTCTTTCCTTAAATGAAACATTTACTGATAGAGGTAGGTTGGAAGTGGTAGTGGTGGTGGTTACCTCTCGTTAAAATTGCTTCTCCATTGCTTTTCTGAGCTTTGATTGAACTCGACGTTACTCGTGGAAAAACCACGGATCTCTACTGTTGTCATTGGCACCCAGACTTTCACGTTATCTGGAAGAAGTGCTAAAAGAAGAAAACTAGAAAAAAATTAGAAAGAAGATTAGAAAAAAAGGAGAAGTAGTGCTTCAGACTATTCCATGTGGAAATGAAATTTTAAGATTGGAGCAAATTGTACCAACTGCGACTGCATGATTAGGTGATCAATGATCAATAATTAGGTGATCAAAAAATCAATCATTGTAGAACTATTGAATTATCTGCTTTTTGCCAATGACGACATTGTCAAGAAGCCAAAAGAATGCAAGTATTCCTTTGAAATGAAATTGGTTTAGAGCCTGAATTGATTGAAAACGAAGAGATAAAGGAGAAACTAGAAAATGATGACGTAGGAGCTAGTAAAAAAGAAAGTAGTAATGATGAAGAAACTAGTGATGAAGAAGAAACGGACGCAGAATATAATGAAGAAGAAGATTATGGTTAGCAGTGATGTAGAAGAGAATTACAAAAGTGATGACTGAAAATATATAAATAAAGACATAGAGGAGGTTTTGGTGTTGCAGGTATAGACAGGCAAAGGATTTCAAAGATTGTATCGAACTAGAACAGTTAAAGAATCAAGAGATCGTGTGAACTCTGAAAGCACTGAGCCAGAAACTTCGGATGACATCGAATGGGTATTGCCAAAGATAAAAAAAATTCTGATTCAGATGATATATGGAAAGCAAGATAAAAGAAAATAAAGAGAAAAAGAAAAAAGAATACGGAAGTCAGTCCTATCTACCTCGATAGAAACACTTAGATCTCATGTGCATTATCATTTTTAAATACATAACATAAAGTATAAAACTGCCATTTTTCTTCTCAAGTTTGTGCATTGCTGCAACCATGCACAAAATATTTGAGAAAAAAGCAGCTTTTTCATATTTTGAACAGAACTACAAGCTAAAATCTAAAAGCAATAAAGATGGGAGAAAAACTTTATGAGCTATGTGTACGGTATATATTGTTATATATGTAGGTATATATTATTATATATGTAGGTATATATTGGTATTGGTATGTATTAGAAATGCATAGATACTAGCTTGAAAGTAGTAAAATTAATAAGCGCAATTGAGATTGGTTATAGAAACAAGCGAAATTCGTTTATTCATCAACTAATTCTTATATAACTGATATGTAGTTCGTATATATAATATTCATTTTCGTATCTTTGTACGTGACTATGGGCTTTAGATGTATTCGTCTGCAACAGAGTGTTTTCAATGTAAATCAATTCGTAATGATCTCCTGAAAGTTCTTTCTCAAGGGTTCCCAATGGTCTGTCGTATGCAGAGTATTATATGCACGTATACAGCGAGATCGGGGTTTCCCTTTGTTTGAATAGGGGTTCATTGTTTGAGTTAATCAATAAATTCAATATCTATAATCGCATTGTGGGCCACTAATACTTTTTCCAGGATTCTTCAAGAAAATTTCAACAGCAGTTTTTCACGCTTTCCTCGTTTTGTAGGAATGACTTGGACGCACCTACACTTGGATGTTATAACTGTTGTAACTGTTTTGTTATAACTGTTTTCTCAGATGTCTGCAAAAATATTTGATTAAAATAAATAAAGAAATAATATTTAAATTAAGTAAATAAATAATATTTGTCAAATGGCTTTTCAGGGCACATTTTGACGAAATTCGGCGATAAATTTGGAATAGATTGGACTTTTATCACTGGAATATGTAATCTACAATTGTTAAAAATGATTGATGGTTGCTCAGAACACAAGGCAACGAAATTCTAACGGTGCTAAGAGAAACTCAGAAAGAACTTTGTTGTGGTCAATGGCTATTTGATTTCATGTTGCTTAGAATATATAGAAAATATCTAGAAAAATTGCTCATTATGTGATTCTCAAATTTACCTTAAACATTCTTTTCAAAATAAGGAAGCAACACATTTATTGAAAAGCTAAAGTTTTTTTACCTCGTGTAGCAATGAAGCTTTTAAAACTCGTGCATTTAAATTTAAGAGTAGCAAGATAATTCTTACAATCGATTTCTTTTTTTTTCTATTCGGCACAAAGCCCGAGAGTTATAAATACTTTATAAACTAGAGAGCTGAATAGAAGCCAAAATATGTACTTATATTTTCTGTTTTTGGTTCAAATTGGGCAGAAAAAACGAGTCTCAAAGGTACCAAAAAAATCAAGATTTTGGTAGAAAACCTTAACCCTCATATCCTAAAAATTCACAAAAAAAGGGATTTTTTAATTAACATTCTACTGTTCAATTTGATAATAAAAATTACAACAAAACATTTCATACAGGAACAGCATGCTTAAAATATGATAAATCTTTAATCATTGGTTTCAAGAAATTTCAAAAAATATGATTTTTTTTTAATTTTTTTTTACTTTTTTATTTATTTATTAATTTTTTTTTTTGACGTCCAGGTCTATTGGCTACTCGCAACTTTGGCTTGAGTCGACACTCAAGTTGTGAAAAAACTCGAAATCACATGTTATTTTTGCATGACGTAACTCACAGACATGCGCATTTTATACGCATGCGCATTATAAACTTTTTATGCCTGTAAACGTTCCATGCTTGTATATATCTTTTTTAGTTAAATAGTTTATTTTATTGATCAATATTTCCAATGTTATTATTATATCTTTGTTTTGTTCGTTAATTCCGATAAGGGAAACATGGTCCACCGAGCTTAAATTTACATTGATTAATGATAAAGATTTGAAATTTACACTAGTTGGTTTTTTTATTTACATTGCTTGAAAAGTTACCAAGCTCTATCATGGCAGAACGAACGAAACGGAGAATTATTAATGATTAAAGAAGTATTATGTAACTCTATTATTCCGAAAATAGATACATTACAACAACCCGATCCAGAACAGTATAAATTAGAATTGACAATACTTGAGACTTCCATAAAAGATGTCTTTGAGGAAATCAAATTATTTGATGAGGACATCTTAGATAGAATCGACGAAGAAAACATTGAACAAGAAACCACAAGTATATTAGAATTTTCGAATATTATACGACGAGCATTAGTTACAATAAACTTTAAAAGAAATGCGGTTACGAATGTAACAAACGTAGAAACACACCATAACGAAAACCACTCACGCGATACAGCAGTAAAATTACCAAAATTATGTATAAAAACGTTTAAAGGAAACGCAATTGAATGGCCGACCTTTTTTGAATCATTTGATACCGTTGTCAATAAAAACGAAAGTTTAAATGACATACATAAGTTTCAATATTTGAAGGGATATTTAGCAGGAGAGGCAGAAAGATGTATTAATACTTTTACACTCACAAGTGCTAACTATAAAGAAGCGTTGAAATTATTAAAAGAAAGATATGGGAATCCCCAATTAATCATAACTTCTCATATTAATCACATTATGACTTTAGAAAAGGTTGAAGAAGGAAACATTTCGAAACTCAGACAGTTTTTAGATGCTATTGAAAGCCACGTAAGAGCTTTAGAAAACCAAGGCATTTTGGAGCTATTCTTATACCCATAATCCAAGAAAGACTCCCCTATAATATACGTGTAGAAATTGGGAGAAAATTAGGAAAAGAAGTTTGGAAATTACAAGAATTTTTACAAACATTAAGAAACGAAGTAGAAGCGAGAGACTGTCGTTCATGGAGTGGAGATTCCTCAATGAAAAATAAAATTCCGAAAGAAGAACCGCTGACTCTACAAACACTGATGAATGTTATTGATAAAAAATTTGACAATTTAAAAGAACAAAATCAACAAAAAAGAAAAACGATTTGTGCGTTCTGTGATAAAAACCATTATAGTGATAAATGTGAAAAAGTTAAATCTTTAGATGAGAGACACGCCACTTTGAAATCTAAAGGAACTTGTTTTAAATGTATGAAATTAGGACATCTCAGCAAGCGATGTAAAAGCCATATCAAATGTTAATCCTGTAAATCTAGTTTACATGTAACAGCTTTGTGCCCTGAATAATACGACCAGAAAGAATTTAAAGGAGAAACGTCTCCAACGAAACAGTCACATGCCTTTCTAGTGCATCAAAATCAGTTAGTTTTGCTTCAGACTGCTACTGCAATGATTAGTGACGTAAGCTGCTCAAATTCATGCAAAGCTCGTATTTTGTTGGATTCTTGTTCACAGAGCTCATATATTTCGGAAAATATTGTACGAAAATGAAGTTTTAAGTCCTCAGATACAGGACGCATCACCATAAAAACATTGGGTAATAACAGGGTTCACTCCTACCCACTCTTACCCACTCCTAGCCATGAAAAGTTCACTCCCACTCACTCCCAGCTATGAAAAGTTCACTCCCGGCCACGAAAAGTTCACTCCCACCCACTTCTAGCTATGAAAAGTTTACTCCTATCCATGAAACGTTCACTCCGACCCACTCCCAGCTATAAAAAGTGTACTTCCATCTACACCCACCATTTGAGCATTTATTCTAACTCTGGTATTCACCGCAAATTATAATATATTCACTCCCAACAACTGCTATTAAGTAGTTCAAAGAATTTATAAACTTTAAATCTTTTCAACTTGAAATAATTCTGAAAGCAAAGAGAGTTATTAAAAATTTGAATTATTTTCATTCAATTAGCTTTATCATTATGAGGTGTTTTTTTTTAAAAGTTGGATTTCGAAATTCTAGTTACGTGAAAATGCAAGAACATTATAGGTGAGAAAATTTATCTTTCAAATTAATTAAATTAGATTTGAAAAGCAACATTTCCACAAGTTTGTTTGCAATTTATTGAAAATGTCATGCATTCTAATAAAAAGTTTCAGTTTCTAATAATACATGATACGGTCAAATAAAATTGCCATTAATTTTTATGGTTTTCGATTGGTAATATATTACTGGGGAAATTTTAATACACTCGTTATTCTTGTCATACTCGTTACTCGCTTTTTATTATTCATTCAATACTCGATTTTTTTCTCTATTATTTCCGGCGTTTTGATGGCATTTACCGCATTCTCCATTGATAATATACTCAAATCCAGTGACGTACAGCAAGGTGAGAATTTCACTCTTACACTCATTTTTGTGAGAAGCTAAATCTAAAAAAAATTTGGAAATATCAAAGAATACATTCCTATTCAAGCTGCATGCTAATTGTTCTCATTACATAAAATAGGTTTCGTTCTACGTAACAGTCGGCCTTGTTTAAAACCAGGTTCCAGAAGGAACAGAAAAAAGAAAAGAATAGACATGCATGACAAAAATAACTCTACATTTAAGATAAGTTCCATTTATTTGCTTGAGTTGCAGGTTTTACACCAGTT
>JANSTP010225103.1:0-11420 GCA_025330745.1 Cladonema radiatum | reverse complement strand
TTTTAAGCTTGCTGAAAAATTGACATTGGAATATCAGTGCAGTGATTTTGTATGTGTAATATATGATGACAAATGGTGTCTTGGTATTGTTGAAAAGGTACTACACCACATTGTTTAAAACGAGTATTAAAAAAAAAGCCAAGCAGCATGAAATTAATTTTCTTTCTCAGGTGCTTGAAGATGGTTGCCTAGTGAGATGCATGAGTCAAAAAGGGGTCAAAAACTCCTTTCGATGGCCGACTAAAGAGGATGTTGTTGAATACCTTTTCAAAGATATTTTTATGTTGATCGAAAATCCAATCATTCCAACGAATAATCGTGGAGATTTTATGATGAGCATTCAAGATTTTGATGCAGTTTTAGCAAAATTAACACAAATATTTCTATAGAATTTTACTGAGAACTCATTATAGCTCAAAAAAATGTATCTATTACAGCTGTTTATATTACAAAAAGCTTTATAACTACAGCTGTTTATATTATAAAAAGCTTTATAACTAGTGTGAATAGACCAATAAAAGTTTTGATATACCAAATAATTAAAAATAGACTGCGTTGCTAAGGAAAAACAAGTGGTTGCTAAGGACAAATTATACATCCAGAATGTGAAAAAATGCTACTTTTTGTACTTAAATTAATCTATACAGGCAAGAGTGCACATGAATTTGATTTTTTTAATATGGCCCTCTGAGACAATTTATTACCAAAAATTAAATTCCAGAACTTGAGGCGACACTCATAAATGGCCGTTGAATCTGGATTCTAATGCATAAAAATGTAAATTCAAATAGTTACTAGAGCCCAGGCCCCAAGATGCACATAATTTTTTGTACATTTTGAAAGACAACCCAAAAGGCTATCAGAAAATACAATCAGACTCATGTGCACCTTATGGCAACATAAAATAATTGGCTTTAAAGTTGATCCCATAATTTTTCTAAAATTAAGCCAATTTTCGGAAGCCTGTTACAGAGGCAAAAAATAATAATATGAAAATTCACTTTAAGGGTGTTCATATCTCATCATAAAGTGCCAGAAAACCAAAAATCACAAAGTTTTGAGAACATCACTTCCCCAAGTTGCATGATATTGCCTGATTTTCTCAAAAGATTGCTCTTATAATAATTATCAACCCAATTTCATAACTCAAATCCCTCTCAGTTTTCAGTCAATCCAAAGTAAAGGTAGGAGGACAGCAGCAGAATAGTTGTTTCCAATTACTTATTTTCCAAACTTGTTAAAGGGGATTGGCATGTATGGGGGGAGGAAAGTCCTATGTAAGGCCCCCCAGCCCTTATAGATTTTCTAAAAACAGAACAAAGAAGAACAAAAACAATTCATTGAAAAATGCATTTCAATGATGACATCAAAATATAGCCAATGCTTGTTCTCAACCAATTTTTTCTATCTCAAACTCTTTCACTAGTCCCTTAAGGTACTCTATATGCTGGGGAAAATGTTTTTGCAGGAGGAAAATGAGCATGAACGATTGAATAATAACTACTAATGCAAGTAAAAATAAAAACAAATACAATATCTAAAACATCATTTGTTTGTTTGCTTTTACTTTTACTTGCATTATTACCATGGCAAAAAAGAAACATTATTTGTCAATTCTGAACTATAATATAGCACTATCTAGATCTGGTCATAAAAGGAGTGTGACCACACATGCTCTTCCCTAAACACACTTCAATTCATTCAAAGGTTTGACTTCTACTCTCCCAAAATAATGAACAACTCTTCATGATAATAAGCACTTAACCAGAAATTTTTGAAAAGAACCTTGAAAAACCTTGAAAAGAAAGTCAAAACGCTTTGTGAAAAACGTTTTACTTGTGACCAAGCATCTGAGCTCCCAATGAAACATTCGTTCTAGAAGAAGGATTAATGTGCACTTGCTAACTTTGTTTGCCATAGACCTGGTGTTAACTTTTTTAGATCAGAGTCAAAATCCAAAATCGATATGATATCTGCCATGATATTTGCTATTCGTTTATCTACAAATAATAGAATTCATAAGTATGTACATTTTAAAGAAAATCTTATAGGGAATTCTAATAAGTTAGCTCCAATCAATGTAATTTGAGGCAAGTGGTCACTGTCACTCCTTGGCACTCTCCTCATTTACGTTTTAGTGAGAGATCAATTCCTCACCTCAGATCACAAAAACTCGGTAAACACTCTCCTAAATCATGCAAAAATTGCTGAAAAATGTCTAAATCACTATTCTTTTTCAAAAAGAGCTGTTTGAAACAAGTGTCACCTTTTGGGGATATAAAAGGCTTTGAGTGTGATGAATGTGAAAACCCTTTTCTGTTTATTTCATGTGTTTAGAAACATACCGAATTCTTCTGATTGTTTAGGTAGTGAAATTTTCACAAATATGTAGATATTTAGTTTTTATTTCTGTTTATCAATAGGTACATTTATCGTTTATCATTAACTGTTTGTTTTTTCTGAGTTACAATACTATGCATAAATGATAATGTTATTGAAAATATGATATTTTCCATCGCGTATCAGCGCCCTTTGGAAAGAACACTATTAAAAATAAAATTTCTTTTGCACTATATTTAAATGTCATCTTCTAAAGCCATCAAATACTTAATTTAAATATCCCTCAACCATATTGATCACATTTATCATTCAGTCAAGTGTTTTCAGACTGCCGATATTAATACCTAGCTTGGACCAGATTTAGGCTAATCAAATATACGCCCTACGTCCAAAACTGCTCGGGGTTGGTCCTGTGATCGAAATTTTCTTTCAGCTTCAATAAGGTTGTGAGCAGTTCAATTATGTCATAGAAACTTTGGCATTCCATCACTTGTTCAAAAGGAGAAGCATCTCAATGAGACCATGACATTTAGTTTCTGGTTCAAGAAGGGGACTAACTCCAGAAGGGACCATCAATTATGTGCCAGTCCAGTGTTTTCGGACTGCCCATGTCAATAGAATGTTTGGATACAAATTTTGACTTTGTTCGTTTTGAGGTGTAATAAGAGGTCCGGAGCCCAAAATTGCTGTGGGATTGATCCTGAGATGGGACGGAAATTTTTCGTCAGTTTCAATGACTTTGTTAGCGGCTCAATTTTCTCATGGAAATTTTGACATTCCCTCTCTTATACAAAATGAGGAGGATCTCTGGAGTTTTCTAGTCCATGATAATTGGCATTTGGTCCAAAAAGGGGACTAAGTCCAGAAGGGACCATCAATTATGTGCCAATCCAGTGTTTTCGGACTGTTTGTTCGTTTTGGGGTGTAATAAGAGGCCTGGGGCCCGAAATTGCTGGGGGACTGATTATGAGAAGGGACCACAATTTTTTGTTAGTTTTATTTCGATTCAGATGTTCCAGGTAATATGTTTTTAAAATAGTTACTTCTTTTCATTTTCATGATGCGGTGAAATGTGATCCCATTTAGGCGATGGCCCGGTCCCAATAATGCCCCAATGATAAGCATGACTGACAACTGAACAATAAACTGTGATCATGTCATCTGCAATTTGTACTATTCAAATATTTTGTACCTTACTGGGTTTAAAAGTTGTCTCTAGCTCCTGGACTATGCGTAAATTAACCTCTGCTTTTTTTTCGAAATTTGCAAGAAACTCATTTTGTTTAAATTTAGAAGGGCTTCTTCCCTAATACGGTGAAAATTCGAGCATTCCTCATTATCTCCTGTTTTCCATTTTGAATCTAAATAGTAAGAAGTTAAGAACAATCTGAATCTGTGAAAAAACAATTTTGTGAAAATATTGAGTAGCTACTATAGTGCTTCTCCATGCCTACTTTTAGTAATACATATTAGAATCTTGCCACATTGTGACCAGGGAAAGTGGAGTTGAATTGCCTACATCTAATCTATATAGGCCCAAAACTAGCAAGATAACTTTTTTTGTTGGGGGGAGGGGTGAGGGCACTAAAGTGGCAGTATTTGCAAGAGAATGTCTTTAGAAGTCTAACACTTGAAAAAGCGACCCATTAGACTCAGTTCAAACGTGTCTATCACCTATATTTCAGAAGGCAATATTGTTACAGTATTCAGAAAGCAGAATGTTACAAAACTCCAAAGCTTTAATTATTTACATAGGTGGAAAAACAAGCTATCGATTTTTCTATGGAGCATCAAGAAGTTCTTGGGGGCAATGTCTCATTTTTTCCTCTCTGGCTTCTGGTGTGGCTAAGTTAAGCTATAATATTTGATGAAAATTTATCAGAGTTACACAGGGTGATTTTTTCCTATACTATTTTTTCCTTGTCATTCCAATAGTTAACTCGCTGCTAACCAATTTTAATCCCACCATGACGAAGGTTTTTTAAAAAATCTCTCCTAAGTGGGTCAACTTTTTATAATGGTTCAATTGTGGTCGGAAAGGTTAAATTATTGGAAGGTGTACTTTTTCAAATCTATAACAATTTGAGGATGTTCCTTGCCATTTGCATATCTTAGGGAAAGCACTATTGAAATTCATTCAAATTTATAGCAAATATATTTCAAATTTTTCTCAACATAAATATCGTGTTGCTCAAATATCGATTTTCAATCACCAACTTAAAGAAATCAGGAAAAGCGAACTTAGTTTTCAAAAACTTTTATAGCAGTTACAAACTTTGTTTAAGCTCATACTTACGCACATAAGGAAAAAAAGATGTTTATTATTAATATATTATAAAAGTATGAAAAAAATACTTACAATTCACTAAGAACACATCATTATGAGACTTTTTTACCGTGTTCGTATTGTCTTGTGCTGTGAATTTCTGCCATATGGTGTCATATGGTTGAAAAATATCCAATCAAAAATATGTTGGACATTAATTAACCTAACATTTGTAGTTACTTATCAATATAACAGTGGTGTTACAGAAGAGTCAAACAATTCTTTGACAAGCAATACTTTTCTTAACAGTAGATGGCACGCAAAATGTTTTATTTCCAAATGCTAGGAAAGATGAATATTGATCTATAGCTCCCATGACTGGATAACTTGTACGTGCGAGAATTTGAGAATTTATTTGCCCAATATCTTCAAATTACAATACATGTTCACAAGTAGTCTTTTTTTCAAATGGCGCTGTCATTAAAATCGTCTTCACATTACCATTTGGTCGAATGCGAAATTGTGTTCTGAATCAATCTTTGTATTATTATTATTATCATTATTTTCTTCATTTATTTATTTAATTATTATTTATGTCTGTCATTTCCTCTTTAATCTTTTCCTTTTTTCCCTTTTTTATTGCTTCTTTGTATTTTCCAATATCTCCCTTATTTTTCTATCAACAATTTATAGATATTCTATCCTTGGTCTAGTAGCTATTCATGAAAACAAATATAATAAACATCTAGGGAGTAAGTCAAAAATAGAAATCACATACTTATGAGTTGTAAAGACAAAGTGCATATTCCAAAGAATTTTTCAACTTAGTCCAAAGTAAACAGTTTTTGCCACATAGTGTATTACTTCAAAATGTAGTTACGGTATAAAACTTATTCTTTTTCAAGTCGCCGCTTTTTGCAAAGAAATCGAACAGATAACAGAAAAAAAATACTTTCAATGCGATTTATGGACTTAAATACTTCCACTATTAGCAGTGGAATTTGAAACTTCTGCGATCTTCTTACATTTTGGGCCAGGTAGAAGTTTATCAAATACTTGATTCTGATTGGCTATTATTAAAATCAACTAACTTTTTACGAGCGAACCAAAATCGTGTATTTAATTGCTGAAAACTAGCAAATGAAATGTGCTTGTTTTATGTTGACTGATACTTAAAACGTCATTTTACGACATTGAAATTTGTTTTTTCAGTTTAAAAACATATAATTAAGCAGTTTTAACCTAATATTGTGTAAAACGATGCTGGATGTGATAAAATGTTCTGATACTTAATGTTGTTACTAGTAATTTGATGCTTTGGTAACCTTAACGATGGGTTGCATACATCTATTGTGTTAATATTCAATAGAACCGATAATCTTGCCTTTTGTGCCTTTGAGGCATTGGAGCAGACCAGCAAGAGCCATTTTATCAATTTTAGCTTGCAATGTGTAGCTATGCAGTTAATGAGTGGGTGGAGTTGTTCTGTGACGTGAAACTGTTTCTTTTGATATAATGATGAAAATGAACTTGAAAACACATTTATTTCGAAGAAATAGATCCTTTCAACGTCTAATTTCCCGGTGCAATATTAATACTGAAATTTTGATGATAGTCGCGTTGAAAAAGCTTGCATGTTTTTACTTTGTTTTTAACTCTTCACCAATACTTATTTTGTGTTGGTTTAAGATTTGCAACAGTTTAAACTGGTATTAACTTTAGCTGTAGTAATAAACTTTAACAAATATTTAAATCTTTTAACAGCTGGAGAAACGACTTTCTTTCTGTCCCTTGCAGCCTAGATTTTTTCCAAATTACACTTAGTTTTGCAGCAGTTGGTACTTCTGTGCTATTGCTATCAAGGCATTATTCGACGGAATTGGATTTTAAAATGTCAGTTCTGCATATATCATAAGTTTCAGGTAGGAAAGTGGAAAAAATAAGGTTTTTGCAGCACTTAAGATATTTTTGGGGCAGAAATACTAAAGATTTAGTCAAAAACGGTCATACTTTTCAGATTGGCTCATGACTATAATACTACATGATGATATTTAGAAAAATCAGATTTTTTATAGTATTAGACAAGTTTATGGATATGCATATGTACATATAGTGCTGATTTTTAATTTTCTTTTTTTGTTGTTTTGGTCAGTTTTGATACATTTCATGTTTCTTAAATTTAATGGGTAAGTACATAGCCCAACAAATTACGGTTTGTAATGATTGAGTTCTTTGGTATTGTTGCCATCATAAATATCTTAAAGTTTTCAAAATTATATTCAATTTTATATTTAAAATCGCCACTACAGTCATAAAAGTCTCATTTCTCAATGAAATTGCTTTGCAGTCTACACTGACGTCATCGCATATTAAGAACCATCCAACATTCTACATATTATACAGTACATATTAACATACTTAATAAAAACTATTTATTTTTAGGAGGGATGTCAGGTCATGAAAGAAAATGTATATACAAAACTAGATTTTCAATATTCAGATCAACCAAAACTTAAATATCTAATTTTTCCCACATTTTTCAAAACATTTTTCTGAAGAGGCCACGCCACGTTGGTCAATGTATATATTTGATTGGGAGCTTGGTGGGTAAGTGGATACTTGCTATGAATGCAATATTTCGAATGGTTCTTCCCAGAACTTAAAAGAAAAATTTCAATTTTTTTTTTCAAATATGGCCATTCAAATATAACTTTCTTTATTTCGAACCAATTTCCAAGTCCATTGAACTCAAACTGCTTATAATTTATGCTGTTTAATACGAACATTCTCTAATTCGAACAAATCATTTATTACCTTGCGTGTTTGGATTAGCAGATGTATACTGTATTTCCAATCAAGTCTGTGTAAGATTTAAAAACAACTAAAAACACTATGATTAAAAAAAGCAGATTTGTTCAAATTTTGTACGTGATCTTTTCTTAAGTGAATAATGTCTTATTAAATACATGACTGAGCTTTTTCAAAAACACAAGGGGAAAATATTCACCAATATCTCAATGGCATTGTAGTGGTGGGGTGCCATAAAATCACTGCGCTACCAAATTGTTTAAAAAATAGATTAGTCTGTTGAAACTAGAAAAATTTCTCCACAGCTATTTTATTATAAATTATTATTTAATTATTTAATCATTTCACAGTACATTGCCTAGTTCGAATGTCCTGGGCCTTTACTTTATGGGGTTTTTGCTGAAGATGACGTTAAAATTGTTGATTTTTCTTCTTTTTGAGTCTCTCGAGTAGAACTCAGAGATGCAACATAGGTATTTATGAGGTAAATGTCCAGAGACTTAAAATGGGTTATGGATCACTGCTATATAGTTATATCACTGCACGTAGGCCTAGCTCGAACTGAGCCTTTACTTACTTACTTACTTACTTACTTAGGCGAATATGTTCTTTCTTTCGTATTTTCATTATTTTGAATATTTTAAAAGTTTTCGGTTGGATATTCAACTGGAGATATTGTGCATACTGTTTACTGTTACTTATTATCCACTAAATATGAAACAATGTCGAAAACCTGCTTCATCTACAAAATATGAAGAGAGTGGTAATTTTCGATCTCAACAGTATTCATCGCTAATAATATTAAGTTGTGGAACGTTTAACAAGTACTTTTTCATATTTATAATTTGGTTACTGTAATCACTGGAATCAGCCAGAACAACCCAGAACCACCCAGAACCACCCAGAACGAACCAGAACCACCCATTAACAATCCGGAATGACCCGGAACAAGCCAGAACCACCCGCTAACAATCTTGAACGAGCCAGAACCATCCATTGGCAATCCAAGACTAACTAGAACCAACTAGTAACAATGCAGAAAGAATCAGAACCACTCAGTAACTGCCCGCAACAAACGAAAACCACCTAGGTACTGCCAGTAAAGAACCAGAACAACCGAGTTACGGCACGAAACAACCCAGTAACAAATAAGAACAACCTACAACAATCCATTAAAGACCTGCAATGAACCGGACAACTAATAACGACAAAAAACCACCTTTAAAAATCCTACAGCTCAAACAGATTGTGAACATTGGTTTGTGCCATGGCAAAAACATATTCCGTATTGTATTACCTGAGCCATAAGTTTCCATTCCAACCTAGAAGTCATTGCAAATTATTTCTTTTATTGAAATTGTGGCACACATTTCTTCTACTTACATACATTATTTTTGCATACTTTATTCAAAGTTACTTGAGTTGCCACTCCAGTTCATTTAGGAATAAATACCCCCCCCCCCTATAAAAATGAAAACTTTAAATGAGAAAAAATTAGAAATTGCGGTCCTGGTCATCTGTCCACACTAAGAGAAGATTCTTTTGTTATACACATATAGCATCATCACTCAGT
The DNA here is from genome assembly GCA_025330745.1 of Cladonema radiatum. Lineage (NCBI taxonomy): Eukaryota > Metazoa > Cnidaria > Hydrozoa > Anthoathecata > Cladonematidae > Cladonema > Cladonema radiatum. Next base: position 2,433 of record JANSTP010225103.1, on the reverse strand, counting down.
TTGGACAAATGATACACTGAAAGTATGGCGCTGCCATTAAGACGATATGAAACATCTAGAAATGGGTAGCAATACCTAGAAAACAACTAGAAAAGCAATACTCGATTGCTTTTAAAAGATTGCCTATGCTCTTACCAGTTTGTCTTTTTCCTTTATATAAAAAGAAGTGTGGCGACTCTAGCATGTTTGACTTATTAGCGTCGTTCATTCCCTGCAACAGGTCGAATTTAGTTTTGCGGAAACTTTCGGATCATTAAAATCAAGAATGAGTACTTTCTAGTCTAGAGGATAATAAACTTGAAAGAGAAGCAATTTGTAATTTCTTGCTAGCCGTTACACGTCTTTAGTCGTTTTTCAGATGTTTCTAGATTTTCCTAGCGATATCTTAAAGCGCCAATATCAAACCAACGTCATAAAAAATAAAACGCAGGCATAAATTCAGGAAGAAATTTCTGTAAACATAGACTCACTTTCGGGGCATCTGATATTGGCGCTTTAAACACCAGCCCCTTGAAAGCAGCAAATTTCACTAACTTTCAACGAACTCGATGGGCTTTCGTAAATCCGTCTAATACTTTAGGAGCAGAAACTTTCGCGATTTTCGATCATTTTGGCAAAAGTTTCTGCCCAGGAAGAAGTTAAAATCAAATTTTGGGAAAGTTTTTTTCTTTCTTAAAAAAGGACATGGCAAAAATCGCAAAAGTCTTTTTAATAGCAAAAAAAAAAAAAAAAATTAGAAAGAGAAACCAAATGTTTATTATGCAAAGACAGTACGACTTGATTTTTTTCTTATTATTAAAATATCATTATGTCATAGTAATTAGTCTAAAAGAATTACTTCCTGGTTTTGATTTCTTGCTTTTCTTGCTGCCCGTTAACATTTCACTTTTCATCATTGGTGAAACTTTTTTCCCTTGAAAATGACGTTTTTCAGACTTTTGCGAAAGTTTTGTAAATCCAGTTCTCAAAAGATTTATTTCACAAAATTTCACATATATTTAGCCTCCCGAAAGTTTCTACCAGCGGAAGTTTCTGTCCCTAAGCTAACCTATACTGAAAAAGGCTAAATTATAAAAAAATCTAACCTAGACTGAAAAAGGCTATACTAAATTCCATTGGAATGAAAATTTCTCTGAAAAATTGGAATCGAAATTCTAATGAAATATTTCCGTTTGTGCACTGTTAATAATAATTTTCGAATGTATGTCCAAAGCTACTGACATTGAAAAGTGTATCTAAAAATTAAGACAAGTTAAAAAGAAACTGGAAAATTCAATAAAAATCAAAACATACAGCTTTGGTTGTTACCACTGAGCCAAAGATGGTTATTTACACGCTTTTTTATAAGAATACTGTTTTTTCCGTCGTCATGAATATTCTTAGCTTTTTAGGCAAAATCATCTTATTTTATTCTTAACTCATTCTTAACGCCGTTACCGACCTACTATTTTCCGCAAGATATCTTGATGTTAGGAAAACGTGAACTGGACCTAAAAGAGGATATAGAAAGACATAAACTAACTATGGTGTAATATCTCTGATAGATAATGGGAATTATAGAACAGAAATTAAGCAAAATCAAGACCATAAGGTACAAATTTTGTGCATAAATCACTCTTAAATACAATTTTCTTAATTTTTTCAACAAAATGTTAAGATGAGCATATTTGTAGTACATTCTTAACTTTTTGCCCAATTTCATCCTAAATACTCTTATAGAGTATGTGTATTCTTATAATAAAAGCATGTATATTTTTGAGTGATTCGATGTTGTATTAGGTTCAGGGCCGCCAGAAAAAGGGCCGGACCCCCCTCCACCAATCATTTGATATTTTAGATGTTTTTTATAATTTTCATGTGTCCTCTTTTATCGAATTTTGATCACCACGAATCTTTATCTGATGGTCCTGAGGTCGCTACTGGCTGTTTCTTGCTCATTCCAGGTTGTTACTCGGTGGTTCCAGTTTGTTCTAGATTGATAATGGGTGATTCTGGCTTGTTCCGGGTCGTTCTGGGTCGTTTTGGATTGTTCATGGGTGTTTCTGGTTCGTTCCAGGTCGTTCTGGGTGGTTCTGGGTTGTTCTGGCTGATTCCAGCGATTACAGTAACCGTTTATAATTAGCTGCAGTGAGACTCCTAAAAAAATTAAACAGGAAGATTCTGGAGAGTATTCAGAAAAATTTCATATGTCGTCCTCCATAGATATGCATAGAAGAATGTTTTTGTTTCTAGTCACCTTAAAATGCTTATTTCACCCTCTAAATCATGTAGCCTCAATAACGAAAGGATCATAATCTATATTGTCAAAGCTTTCTGTTCTAGGACACATGATCCAATTCAAATATTCGTATAAACCAATCAGTTTTTAAGAAAATTAACTGGCTACCTGTAAATAATAGATTTGATTTGAGTTGCAATGTTAACGTTCATAAA
>JANSTP010224992.1:0-11421 GCA_025330745.1 Cladonema radiatum | reverse complement strand
ATTGAGTAGAGGTGATGCGCAAGTATCATCTAAGGGTGCCAGTGTGTAGAAACATTAATAGAAAATTGGCTGTATTAATAGGTGATGAATCATTAAAACAATAGCCTGGAAACCCCAAAAATGCGTAAAAAGAGTGATAAAATCGTAAAATTTTCTTCCTCGCCCACCCATGGTGGGCAACATTATTTTAAGCCACTAGATTTAAGAAAATTTTCGTTATCACATATTTTTCCGTTAATTCAAACCCTGTTATTTAGATGTATATTTGTACTAGTCTGTAGAAATTCTTGTGTATTTTTGAGGACTGTATCTTCACTTTTGGAGCTCTTTTATGGTTGGGGGATACAGTTCACATTTTTGATATTTACTGGCAATATTGTTTTTACCTATGTTATCAGTGAGATCCTGTGTCATACTTTTGCATTCTCCTATTTTCTATTTCTTGCCATTTACCTTTAATTTTTTTTTCCTGATGGTCAGCATTAGGCAGATGAATTCAAGGCTAGTATTTGTCACTTTGTTATTGTAGAGTCAGATATTCATTCTGTCAGTTTTATATTATGTTTTTATTCTTTGTTGAGCTGATAAGACAATTTTAGGTTATAAGAACACATTTTATAAGAACAATTTGTATACAATTTTACCAATTCTGATTATTTTTGTGTCAGATTTTCATAGTATTGTTTATTCTTTGATTTTTTCTTCATTTTTTTATGTATCACAGGATATGTCAGCAGCATTTACCCTTTTTTCAGATTTTGAAGGCTGTGTACCTTAAAAGTTCTTATTGTTTCAGTTTGTTAACACAGTCCATTCTTAACTCTTATGCTGACATTTTCATACCTTTTTTATTGCAGCCTGTGATACATCTTGACACAGTTTTTACTCATTCATACCTTCTTATACATACTGTTTACTGTTCCGGACATTGAGTCTGGGTTGATCATGCATTATGTTATGATTTCTAGGCAAGATTTCATGTCATACTGTAAATCAGTCTAGGCTTTTTGTCATACATTTGATTTTAGCCATGTTACCATTTATTTAATTTGTAATTTACACGCTGTGATTTATTTGTAGAGCTAGGAATTTGTAGCATCTTATTGCATTTCTTAGCCATTTTCTGGTCGCAGGTCAAGTTTCTACGAGTGTTCTGTCAGTTTTTTGATTTGTCTTGACCAGTCATCCTTTTTCCTTTTGTATATTTGATTTAAGTTTGCTTTGGATGCAGCTTATTTTTGTGCCTATTATAGACAGGATTATTCAAACCATGAGTTTTGATCTTTTCTATTTATCCTGTGACCGACTTAGAATATTTGATGAACTGAGTTATAGTTTATTTAAAATTAGTTTCTTTAGTTGTCTGAATTTGATGATTTGTGTGGCCCTTTGAGTGTAATTCCTGATTATTCTGCTGACGTGAGTTTCTTGGAGAACTTACGCTAAGTTTTATAGGAGACATCTTTCAGCCAGCTATTCAAGAGTACAGTCAATCTTGTCTTCTTAACTTATTTTTCAAACTTTGTTTTTTTATTTCTTTAAGATTATGTTACTTAATTTGTAAATACTTGTTTATGAAATTGCTTGGTGAAATAATTGTACATTTTCCATTTAGCGGTTCTTACTGCAACAAACTTGTATTGGGAATCAGTCGGTGCATTTCACTAACCTTTATCATTTACAACCCCTAATACCAATTTTGGTATAGACTCATTAGTTTTGGAAATAAACAAATTATTTTTGAAATTCTTCTGCTATAATAAAACTTTTAACCTCAGTAGTCTTGAAATTAAATTTATATTTGCTCCTGTTGGATATCCCCTGAGAATATCTAACCTCTTAAGTTTTACTTATATGATATTCTGGTGTTGCCACAATGGTTAACTTGAAATATTCAACATAGCTTGTTTTTTCTGTAAGATTTAGAAAGACAAGACTTAATTCTTTTTTTTGTTCAGAACACTATTTTTTGGCTGAAGTGAAGTCAACTTTTGCCAAATCTACTAGAATTTACTTTTATAATTTAGAACTTATTTTTTGTTAAAATTTAATACTTTTTTCTATTTTAGAAAAAATGAATAAAGATATTGAAAGAAACAAAAGCAAAGAGGATTATTTATAATGTAATTACAATGTTGTTGAAAAAAAATGATTGTCAATTTAGAATTGAGCTTTTAGCATTTTGAATTGTCAAAGTTCAGTGGCTGTTATGGAATCGCAAAATTTCCAGGTAGCTGGTGTAGAGAAAATGTTCCTTTGAAATATACTTGCAAGTATGCACTGTTGAATAAGATTGCTGTTCATTATAAATTCTATCATCTTTTTGAGAAATTCGTTTGAAGGTTGGAAAATCCATTTACTACATATTTTCTGTTTTTATAAAAATATGTAAAAAATATTTTAATGTTATGAAAAGTTTTGATTTGTTAGGCCCATCTATAATTTTCATATTTTCTCAAATGTCAGTCAGTACATGCATTACTAATAGTTTAGGTTGTGTTTGCATTCACCCTGGCCGAAAAAAAGTCTTTTCAATCCCTTGTAGTACTTTGGGTTTAATTTCTATATTTGGCAGGGTTTCCGATGTTGAAATAATTTTAAGCGCCCTTAAAAAACCTCAAAATATCTAAATATCAAATAATCTGGAGGGTACAGCCAATTTTTAGGCTCTTTGTTAATTCAATCTCATTTGCGTCAATTTTGTCATAAAATCTCATAGTTTTTGTGATTGGCTCCTTGTATTGCCAGATGACATGCAACCAACCTTCAAAATTTTCTTAAAAATCTTTAGAGTCATTCAGGTGTATCTGTTTTGGTTACTAAAGGCAAAGGGCAGGTGATGTCATGACAAATTTAGAAAATTGACCATACATGTGTACTAAGTTTGGTTACTAAACCCAAACTACAGGTACAGTTAAAAAAATTTTGAAAACTTGATCTTTTCATGTTATCAGCTTTTGTCATAGTAACCAACCGTCCAAATTGGCTAAAAAATCTTTAGAACAATTCAGGGTATATGTTTTCCAAGTTTGGTTACTAAAGGCAAAGTACAAGTAAAGTTATAAAGATTTTCGAATATAGAACTTTTAATGACGTCACAGGCTGTTGGCCAACCCTCAAAATTGGCCTAAAATGCTCAGAACCATTTGGAGAATATGCGTACCACGTTTGGTAAAAGTAAAAGTACAAGTAAAATTATTAAAAATTTTTCCCATTGCATTCATTTGCTGATTTCTATACGGAAAGTTTTGTATGGAAAATGCCAGGAACGTTGGAGTGGTTTCTCACAAAAATTTTTTGACGTTTTTCAATTGGTTTTATTTTAGCACAGTTTCGAGGCAATCAAAATCTTCTATTTCACTTTTTTTTCCAAATAATGAATGCTCATTACCATATTTAAATTTCACAATACGCTTTTAATTAATATATACTAGCTGCACGCAGCATCACATGACTCTGAAGCGTCATACTGGCCTTCTAACGCAGTCCCAGATCGCTGTGCAATCCTATACCTATATTAATGCTCTAATATCTCTAAAACATGTTTTAGTTTGTTGGTCTTGTTATCAAGTTTCCTTTTTATATATAAGTTACTGCACTTATAAGATCATAAATCGTTGCAATGTTACCAGGATTAAATAACAGATCCCCTTTCTAAAAAAGCATCACCTGACGGTGAAGTGTCGTATAATCCTACTAGCGCAGATCAACAAACCTTGCTGACAATGTGCTGACAATGTGTTATTTAAAAAGATCACAAAAATTAAAGGATAGGCAGTTGCCATAGCAACCTACCCTCAAAATTGCTCTGAAAAGTTCAGAGCCCTTTTGGGTATATGTGTAACATGTTTGGCCATTAAAGGCAAAGTACAGGTGAAGGTATAGAATATTTTCCTCATTACACTTTTTCCCTGTTTTCTCTATGGAAAGTTTCATATGAAAAATGTCAGAGGTTTTTCTTCAAAGGTTTTTACCAAATAAAAATCCCTAATTTGCTCTTTTAGCCAATCAGCTTGCATAAATTCTCCCCACTCTATGCTTTTATATATACTCTAGTGTTATGGTAAGTGTGGCCATTTTTCAGTTATGGTCACGCTTTAAAAAATTTTAGATCTTAAATCTTAAATAAAAAGACTTCCACAGTACTTTGGGTAACCAAACTTGTTACTCATATACCCCAAATGGTCCTAGATAAGTTGGACCTCATTTTGACTGTTTTTTGCAATGGTAACAGCCTATGACGTAATTGAAAGGTCAATTTTTGGAATTTTTCATAACTTCAGCTGTACTTTTCCATTGGTGACCCAACTTGGTACACGTATACCCCAAATGGTTCTGAAAATTTTAAGCCCAATTCTGACAGTTGGTTGCCATAGTGACAGCCTATAAAGTCATTTAAAGGTCAAATTTCAAAAGTGTTCATACGTTCACCTGCACTTTACCTTAAGTGACACAACGTAATACATATATACCCCAAAAGGTTCTGAAACTTTTTAGACCAATTTTAACAGTTGGTTACTATGGCAATGGCCTATGACGTCACTGAAAGCTCCATTTTCAAATTTTTCATGACTTCTGGTGTACTTTGCCTTTAGTGGTCAAACTTTGTACACATACAACCCAAAAGATCCTGAAACTTTTTAGACCAATTTCAATGGTTGGTTGCTATGGAAATGGGCTATGACATTATTGAAAGCTCAATTTTCAAAATTTTTCATGACCTCACTGGTACTTTGCCTTTAGTGAGCAGGCTTGGTGCACATATACCCCAAATTTTATATCTACTCTAGTGTTATGGTAAGTGTGGCCATTTTTTCAGTTATGGTCACACTTTAAAAAACGTTAGATCTTAAATCTTAAATAAAAAGACTTCCACAGTACTTCGGATAACCAAACTTGGTACTCATATACCCCAAATGGTCCTAGATAAGTTGGACCTCAATTTCAACGGTTGGTTGCTAGGGTAACAGCCTATAACATCATTAAAGGGTCAATTTTTGAAATTTTTTTTAACTTTTTTAAAAGATATCAATGTTGACAACAAATGTTATTGTTTATTTTTTAAGTCTTTGTCAATATAGTGTTTGCAAATTTGATTGCCCTGGATTTATTTCAACTTATAGCTCAACCGACCAAATTTTCAAATACATTTTCAAATACATCTGATAATGCTATTCTTGACATTCTTACTAATTATAATGGTGAAAAATATTCTAAGGAGACTGTAAGAGTACTGTATGCACTGTTCTAAAGTCTTCAAAGTGTTCTAAAGTCTTCTAAAGTCTTCTAAAGTCTTCAAAGAAGTTAAAAATTGATAGAAAAATCCATTCATTTGGGGTAAACAATGGAACTCTTCAATATAAGCTTCATGAGATGTGTCGAAATTTCACCGTTGCTCACAAAACAGACCTTAGTTGCTTATTTGAGTATGTTGATCGTCCTTACTCGAGTGATGAGTAATAAGTTTGTATTTGATTATTTTTGTTTTATTTTGAATGGAGTTCCGGAAACCCATAGTGCTTCTACCTTTTGATAATAGCAGTAGCGATTTGTTTTAAACATTTTATAGCTCTGTTTAACTCTTTAATAAGTATTCCTAGCTTGGCGAAAGTTTTGCTTTATGGGGGCTGTAATGGCAAGATTAAAAAATCAAACTCCGACTTTAACACCCTATTTAAATCATCATCACCCTTTGTGTGTCAATCTTGCATATCACACTCTTTACCATTTTCAAATCTTTCTGATAGAGAATTCTCTCTTATAAATTTTGTTGACAACTTTTATCAAAAAAAATCTTCTGACAAAACTAAAATTTTCCCTAATGGTTTCTCTAAAAGATTTTTTAACGACTGTAATTCACTTCCAAATGACCAAAACTTCCAAAGATTTGCCATTCACTGTTGGCAGCTGTTTTTATGACGTCAATGATTTCATTGGTATACAAACAACCACCTCTTCTTTGCTCTTTCTTCATTTAAATATTGCTTCTCTTCGTAAAAACTTCGATGATTATCTTCGTCAGAATTCTTAGCTTGTTGTCCCGTAAACCTGATATTCTTGCAATTCCTGAAACCAAAATTTCATCATCTACGAATTCTTATGAGTTTTCTCTCCCAGGTTATAATTTCTGTTATTCGCCAACGGAAGCTTCTCATGGTGGTACTGAATTTTTTATATTGGATAAACTATAATTTAATGTTTGCCATGATCTTGAAATTTCTAAACCAAAGGAACTAGAGTCAACCCTTATCAAGTTTTCTTCTCAAAAAAATAAGAGTATTGCGCGTGCATTTACAATCATCCTCTTATGTCTATTGGTGAATTTATTGATGATTTCTATAGTCCTGTTCTATTAAAAATTAGCATTGAAAACAAAACTTCTATACTCTCTGGGAACTTTAACATTAATCTTTTGAACCACCATAAAAATATTAAAATTTCTAAATTTCTTAACACTATGTATTCTTGTTCTTTTTCTCCTCAAATTCTTCAACCAACACTTGTTAAGGAAAAGTCAAAAACACTGATTGATAATATATTTGTTAATAGCCTTGATTTCAAAACTGTGTCTGGCAAGTTGACATGCTAAATTTTCGACTATTCCTAGTATAAAATTTTCTACTATTCCCATTAAGCTTCTTAAAAGCAACCTTGAAATTTCAGAACCAATTTCTTTACTTGTAAATTCATCTTTCCTTTCTGGTATCTTCCCTGATCTTCTCAAAACTGCAAAAGTTGTTCTTATTTTTAAAAAAGGCAATCCAAATCTTTGCACAAATTACAGACTAATTTCTCTACTTTCTGTGATTAGCAAAAGTTTCGAAAAATGTTTCTACAAACGACTTTACTCTTTTTTTTGCAAGACACAATCTCTTCTATAAAAGGCAATTTAGATTCTGTTCTAGACATTCTGTGAATCGCGCTATGATAAGTTTAATTGAAATTATTAAATCATATCTAGATAATGGCTATTTTGTCACTGGGATTTTTATAGACCTTCAGAAAGCGTTTGACACAGTCTTGTTAAACAAACTGGATTTTAGTGGGGCAAGAGGTATTTCTAATCAATGGATAAAGTCGTACTTAAGTAATCGTCGTCATGGGGTTTCAGACAGGGTTCTACATCAGGACCACTTTTGTTCATAATCTGTATAAATGACCTTCAAGCTGTTTTTAAACATTGCCTCGTTCATAATTTTGCCGATGATACAAGTTTACTTTTTCCATTTAAGAAACCCGCCCAATGTGAATCCGTTTTAAACTTTTAACTTAAAACTTTAGTTGACTGGCTAAAAGCTAATAAACTGTCTCTAAATGCAATTAAAACTGAAATTATAATCTTTCATAAACCTACTCAAACACATCCTGAAATTACCATAAAAATTGATGGATTCAAACTCACTTCAACTGATTCGGTAAATATATAGGTGTTCATATCAACGAAACTCTTTCCTGGAATAAGCAAATTAATGTTTTAAACTCTAAGCCAAACAAAATTAATGGTATTATAGCTAAACTTTGCCACTACTTTTCTATGCCAATTCTAATGTCTCTTTATTATTCTCTTTTTTATTCAAATTTGTTATACGGTTGCCCGCTTGGTCGCTTACTTGTAGAGCAAATTTAGAGAAACTTTTTGTTGTTCAAAAAAATGCCTGCATATTTTATCATTTAAAGAAATTAGAAGTACTTCAAATTATTTATTTGTCAAACTCAAATTGCTCAAACTCTATGATATTATTATGCTTCAATGTCTTCTCCTTGCCTTGGATTTTTCACTTGATTCTACACAAATCGCACTTCTCGATTTTTTAGTAAAAAACATAAACTCTCGTAATTTCAGATTTTCAAAATGTTTGAAACCTCCTTCTGTGCATTATTCACTCCATGGCTCAGACTCACTTTGTCATATTCTCCCAAAAGTATGGAATGATTCCATTTCACACAATTCATCAAGTACTGAAATTATATCCAAAAATTCTTTTAAAAAAAGCATCACTCTGCATATCTTAGACTCCTATGAATCGATATAGCACTATATATTTTTCTAAGATGCCCTTCTGATGGTCTCGTCACTTTTTTTTTTTCTTCCCTCATCATTTGCTCTTCACAGCCGACTCTCTTCTTCGATTCCCTTTTTCATATTATCACCTGCTCGATCCAGTCTACGTAATAATTATGATTTATTACAGAATTGCTGTGTGTTATTTTGAATACGCTCTCTCACTGAATGTTATTTTTATAGCATACACAACAGTTTGTAAATTTGTAGTGCTGTTTTTTTATATATCGAGCAAAGAAATATTATTATTATTATTATTAAATTATTATTATTGAAAATTTTATTATGGTTCTTATTAACAAGCATCTATAATAGCTGATTGCTGTTGAAAAATATTTTTAGTTTTTCAGATCAGTCTGAGCATTTATAGTAAAATAATAAGAGTATTTTTCTATCTTGATGCAACTTGACCAGGGGGAGGGAATGGGATGGATTCTGCTGCAAAGCTCTTTTTTGTTAGTAATGCAGAAATGATAAATTGAGAAATATTGAAGCTTAATAAAGCTTAATAATCTTTTAATAAAGTTTTTCTAGGACCATTTTCGTGCAAAAAATTTTGACCATGCCCATAATTTCCATAGCAACTGCTTTTTTGCCCAGCAGGAAAACCAATTTTGGGCCCATTTTCGGAAAAATCCATTTTGTGAGAATATTTTTGCGAAGCATGGAATTGTATGTTAAAGCCCTTCATATTTGAAGATATTTTGGTATAAACTACATAGAAAATGCTATTATGGTTCCTGAGAACAAGCCCCTCAAAATTTAGACAAATTTCAAACAAGTTTTTGCTGAAATTTCAGACGTCTTTGGGAAAAATGATGACATCATTATATTTTGATAAAGTTGCAACACCAAATATGGATCATATCGAGCTTACAAAGAGTTGTATCAACATTATAACTATACCCTCTAGCCTAACTAACTGTAGCCCAACTGTAGCCTATTTAAGCCTTTGTAGTTCTTGAGTTTTAGGAGGGTAGATTCCTCCTTCCGCCGGATGTAAAATGGGGCTAATGTAATTTATGTTTGATTGAAGCTATTGACCCATCTCGAAAATACAATTAATTGGATTAATTTTTTTGTTAATAGTTTATGCCTTTATGTCTTTGCTTGTTATTACAGAAAACCCAACCCAAATACTTAACCCTTTCACTACGTGAGATCTGCCTGGCGGGTCCTAAGGTACTGTCAAAATATACTACGGAACTGCCTGCCATGCAGGTCCTGTGAATACTTTTGTTTTCTGAGGCGCGCATATGTTCTGTTTTTTACATCAAAATTGTTATAAAAAACCGAACAAATTATCTTTCAGGAAAAAGAAACCACATGTAAAAAAATATTGATCAGAAGCAAAGTTATCGCAATTTGAAAATAAAAATTTTTAAATAAAAAAAATAAATTTTTTTTATTTTTGCATAGATTTTTAAATAATGTTTAAAAACCAAAATAGCTTTTTTCTTTTAAGACAAATATTTAAATTAGTTTTAGGATATATTGAAGAACATTTCTAAAAAATATTTTCACATAGTTTTGTGTTCGCATGAATTTATGCAATCTCAAAGTCATTTTTCTATTTTCCTCAAGTTTTCATAAATTTTTCACTGGCTTTCAAGTCAAGAGACTGCAGCCAATTTTGCTCTTTGTATTTTAGTGAAAAAAAGCTTTGTAGCGAAAGGTTTAATTTAGCCCCATTTAATATCCCTACAAGCTGCATGAAAAGACATGGTCTACTAAGTCATATTGTTTCGAAACATACTTTTTGCTAATATTTTGATAGTTATTTTACATGGTCATTTCTTAAAAAGGAAATGAAAAAATGTGTTCTATAATTTTGATATTGGTAATTTTATTAGTTCCATTTAATAAGTATTATTTTATAGATACTAATTTAAATGCAGATTTTTTATGAAGCCAATCCAGGCAAATTTAAAATGCTATGGACATTGATGAAGAAGAGGTGAATAAAATGATTGATGAATTTGGACGAGACTTGAAGCCTTTTAGCTTGGGAAGATTATGTAGACATTTTAGCGTTGGTAAGTATCTTTATAAAAAAAAATTTGTTTTTGAAACTTAAAATTAGAAACTATTGATGTGTTATTAACTATGTTTCATAAGACTTTTATCTTGCGTTATTCCATCATGTATCTTATTTCAGGCTTTGGAAAGGGCATTTATATGGCAGGAGCAGTTATTTAAGCAAGGGCGCTTATTAAATCTAATCATGACAAAGTATATTTTAATGTGTATAGTTAGAATGAATATTCATATAATTGATGAGGTAAAAAGTGAAAGAACTATATTTTGGAGAATGAATATATTTGGATTTCATTTGTATAAATAATACCTGATAAATAACTGCTAATATTATATGAACAAGCATCCCTACCACTTAACTAATGACAAATTAACCAGCCTTACTTGTTCTGGAGGGAGAGACTATTCAAGCAGGGAGTGTCAACTGCGTCATTTGTGGTGAGCTGTCAATAATCCACTGGAAAAATTAGGATCATTTTCATTTTTGTTTGGTTATTACGTCTGCACTCTTGACAGAACAAGGAGTGCCAATGATGTATGATTCTCAATACATCTTGGATTCTCTTTTGAATATTTAAGTTAGCTATAAAGTTTAACTACAGTTATGAATTCAAAAATTTTTAAAGTAGTTCGTTTTGCTATTGGAAGAGCAAGAAAAGAAGTTAAATCAAGCTAGAGACAGGGTGTATTAAAATCATGAAAATTTTCAGCTAAAAACTGTTCAAAAATTTATGTACTAGTAATATAATTTTTGGAATATTGTAGTAATTTACAAATTAGACTTTCTTTGCCAGAAGTATGAGCTTTTTGTTGTTACCCACTTTCGGCAGTAATTTTCCCTTTTCTTCTATTTTTTCGTTCAATGACTAATTTCCCATTTATTAACAGTCAACGACTAATATTTTGTCAATGGCAACAAGAGTTTTTAAACCAATTAAAATGCCGAAATTTTTTATACAGAAAATTGGCCCGCTTAGATGGGTAGTAGTGACAGTAGTAGTAGTAACACTTTATTTAACATTGACAAAATTTACAACATAATAGCTAATAAAAGTCAATAATAATTTAACATTTATTCAACAATAATTTGCATAGAGTAACGCTCCTTTTATGGAAGAAAGCGCTCCTTATTTGGAAAAAGCGCTCTTTACGTCAAAATTTATTCGACTGAAACCATTCTAATGTTTCCAACGTTTCCCGTCTAAAATCTTTTCATATAGAAAACAGCGAATAAATGCGATGGAACAAATTTTCTATAACTTCAACTATACTTTCTCTTTACTGACGAAACTTGGTACACATATACTCCAAATACTTCTGAA
>JANSTP010224881.1:0-11422 GCA_025330745.1 Cladonema radiatum | reverse complement strand
ATGAGCCTGTCAACCATGTTTTGAGTGAGGCCAAGAGAACGCTTGTGTGACTTCGATAGACGGAGCTTAAAAAAAAAAAAAGCATTTTAAAAGAAAATAAAAGAGGCCTGAAACGGATTGGTGAGAGTTTGGTTTTTATGCTCACGTTCTTTTGTGGCGATCTAACAACTTACAAGTTCATCTCCAGACTCCAAGATAATCATGTTGGTTTGTACTTTCATTTTTGAGCGCAATTCTTCAATGCGTTCTTTTGAATTAGTTGTAGCTGACGTGCCAATAATGAAAAGGACTGGACATTCAACTTTCATCAAACCCTCCCAGTATTCCTGAAATATGAAATAGTGAGTATTTGTCACATACGACAAATATGACAGAATAAAACATTTAGAAAATAAGCAGACTTGAAAAAATAAAGTAACATCAGAAGAAAGCAATTCTAGAAAATATAACCTTGTTGAAAAAAGAATAATTATTCTCTCGACAACCCAAGCTTACCTTGTCAAATTTACCTAATCCGTTGATTGGGAAACCAAGACAAATGATCGCATCAACTTTCTCCAGGAGAGCGATCTGAATAACAAGAAAAAGATTTGTAAAACATGTTTTCCAATAAGGACACGGACACGCCTTATATTAAATTACAATGATATTTTCCACAAGCTCTACCCTTTTCCATCACATTAGATTCTTTCAATTAACCCGTTTTCGCACAGGCATGCAGTAATCAACTTTGCCTTGATTAATAATTACCACAGCAGTTATAACAGTATGTTTATGCTTACCTTGAACGAGACAATCGAGCCTGTACCCCATCCAACTAAGACAATCGATCGGCCAGAGAAACGACTTGAACACTAAAGTTAATATTAAGACAGAGTTGATTATAACTGCATTTCGATAGATGTCCGCTTCTTGCCAGCTTACGACAGCGGACTAAAAACTACCATTAAGCATATAGACTATTCATATTTTGTTCTATCATACCAATAAAACCATCTGCAGTATTGAAAAGGCTCACCAAATGAATCAATTTCCCATTTATTAGTTTAGCGTCATAGCTAAAGGTTTATTTAAACGTATCATGCCCAGACTGGGATCGACCACACAGACTTCTGATCAAAGCCAACGGCACTAATCAGTAAACTAAGCTTAGTTTTCATATAAAACTGATTACCTCTTTAATTTTTGAGCGTGTTGTACTTATGCAATGTTCCAAGTAATGTTTGATGACGTAACCATCGGGAGTACGGTATGCTGGTACGTTTATAGGGAACGGTTTCCCAAAATGTGAAAACTGGTTGATCCAAAATCGTGTCCGCTTTGTTGACTGCTGTGGAATGCTGGGCCCAGATGGAATAGTGATCAGAAACGGGGAGTTGGGTAATTTGTCCTGCAAAAAAAGAAATAAAAATTTGCATGTTGTATATTATAAACCCACACTAATGCCAGAATAAGTCATAACATATGCTGTGTTCAGTCCCTATTGTTTAAAAGAGAGCACTTGGATATAATTAGGCAATCATCATTAAATCATAAGGACCATAGTGACTTTATTGGCAAAAGCTTTACATAAGAAAACGAACATTTAAAAAACACATTTATACGTAAATAAACCTTATATATGGATCTCTGATAGACAAAAAGGGACAAACATAATGATGAACCTTGGTTTAACTACATGTAAAACCGAAATAGCACGTTATATAACGAGGGTATTACTCTAACAGTTTGACAACATAAAAATAAATTTAGTAGAAAACCGTTTTGGGGACAATTTTGGGCTTCCTTATCTAAACCTAACCCTTCTTTTATAACCAATCCTTATTTTTGGGACAATTTAGTTGCGTTAAAAACCATTATTTTATTCAAAAAAAAGTCATTTTTAATTTTGAAACTACACGAACCCTATCTTTAAAGAACGCAAATTTTTACTTTCGATTTAGCATCTTTCTCGAATAAATTTGATGTTGTAAAATTGTTGGAGTAACTACATGCTAACTTAAAGAAAAACAAAAAAATCTACAAAACTTGAACATCGAAAAATATACTTTGTTTATTAGCAACTAGGCTGTAGGTTTAGCTCTCAGAGTTGCTTATATTTTCTAGCAAATTTTCAAAGTTACTTAGTATTGCTTAGCAAATATGAAGATTACAAGAAATATATCTAAGTTTTTTATTTTAATGTTGATACTTTAAAAATTTGTGATGAAAACGTGGTCTAGAATGTCAACGTAAGCAATTTAAAAAGTAACATGTATTGTATCAAATGAAAAAAGTCCTGTCAAAATACCTTTTTTATAACCATTAATGCAATTTAGAAGAGAAAATTCAAAGTAACTTCTTGACAAGGGGACGAGCACTCCAGATACTTATTTTTTTACCTTTTTTAATTCATTCAACATATAATACAAACGAACAAAAAGACAAAAAAACAAGCCATTAATACTACACACATATCGCTCTCTTAATCAGCAAATATGAACAAAAAAATAACGCAAAATATATGGAAAAAAAAGAAAGAAAGTTATTGGTTAAACAACGGTAGTGTAAATCTGCAAGATTTCTCTATGAATATGATAGTAAGTTTTAGAATACTTGTATTTTGGTCTAATGTTAGAAAATCGCTACTATGCAATCGCTTTTGCCATATCTTCAGGCCTAGCTATATCAGTTGCGTATAAAAAAATGTGCATTGGCTTGTAATAATTAAAAAATTCAATGGAAAATTTATTCTCAAATACTAAAGACATAAAGAGAAAACAGTGGTGCTAGAGAAGCAAAAGTAAACATTGGCAAAAAAATAACACAACTCACCAACATGATATTAGTTTGAAGGCCAACCGAAGGATCCCATGACTTTTTCAGTTTACCACCTAAATTTGGTAGCCCTGCTGTCTGTTCTTTCTCGTTAGCGGTACGATCATTCAATAACATTCTCTCAACCAACGATGGAACCTGAGATGAGCATTTATACGAAGTTACAATTTCAAATTCAATCAGTAAAAAGCATATTTTTGAAAAATTAAATACTTTAAAATGATCTTTAACTTTCATAAATATAAAAAAGGCGCCAACAGTGCAGATCGATTCGCTAAGTTTAAGAGGCAACGGCAACACAAAGAAATGCATTCTTTGTTAGTTCATATAATCCATAATAATAATTGTAGCCCAATGGCGCTTGGTAGTCCTAGAGTAACTAATCTTCTATATGTGCCGGCAATCATTACCCGGAGAAACAATGGTAAATATTCTGGCAAATTGATGTTTTTGGACAGTGAGACAGGATTTTTATACAATATGCAGCAATCAAAGTACAATTTTATGGAATTATTAAACAAAAACCAATGATTTTATTATAAAAAAAAACCCCTTTTTTCTCATCTCTAAGAAATTCCGAAAGGTCATATCTTATCTCTTCCCTGTTTTTTACAACTTAAGTCTTAACATCCCCCGGGAATACGGCCAGAATATTTACGAGTGCGGAGAAATGGTATTGTGCTCGCTAGACGACCGGGGGCGGGTTCGAACCGGGATGATGAGATGTCTGGCCCCGATCCACAAGCACCGTGCTATACACAACATATTCATTGCATCCATTCAGCATAGTTGGAAGAGGGGTTCAATCCCCCCCCTTTCTGAGCTATCACCCCTTTTTCTGTTAGGTCGAAACCCCGCCGTCCAACTTTTCTTCGAAAAAATTTCTATCATCTAATAAACGGATTATTTATCAACAAAACCCTTGACAGTATAGCAAACTTCTATGCAAAGATCATCTCTTGCACCTAAATGACAATGAGCCAGTGTTTCCCAGCTTCATTTTCAAAATTGTTATTAGATAACTTCGAAAAAAGCTTAAGTAAAAAATTTAATTATTGCAAAATTTTAATCCACCCCCTTTCAAAAAGTGATCCCCCCTTTCAATTCAATCCCCCCTTTCTACAAAAAATTCTGCTCCCCCCCTTTCAGCCAAATTTTTGAAAGTCGACCCCCCCCCTCTACGAAGGGCGGGGGGGGTTCCAACTATGATTCATTGCATTCTGTAAGTTGGTTGCAAAAAAGTAAACAATATATTGAACTAGACTAACCAGTCTTTTGAGGGATTGTACGATTTCCAAATAACATAAGAATCCTGAAGAGCCCATACAATCAATCATTACACCGTGAAGCCAACCAATCAACTTCGCATTCTAAATACAAACCATAATTAACGAAGAGAAGTAATTCTTGGCATCAATAGAGCTAGGAAGATACTCGGAAAAGTATGACTGGCGTTAAAATGAACAAATAAAATAATCAACAATGATTTTACAAAAAACTATGATGGGTGAACAATAACAAATACATGATATAGAAGGCTATTAGCAAATCCTTGGGAAGCATGTCACATCAACTTTTAGTACAGTCCAAAAGTTTAATTATCGCGTAAATATGGACAGTATAAACAAAAACAGGGAGTTTACCTCTTCTTTAGGTTGGGAGAAAAACAATATTAGAGAAATTATTGGGAAAATAAAATTCTAAAAAACGGTACTTTCGTAAAGTCTCATAATAGAGTGACGAGCTTTTTGTACAAAAAAAAACTTATTGGAAGAGGAATTGAACGAGTAGCATAAACGCTGGCTTACCCAAAATGAACCACCATAATGTTTTCGCAGTCTCTTTGTTGCTTTATCAAGAGCTAATTTTCGCAACACAGGTTCGTTGACATTCTAAAGAAAAAGGAATTTTCCCAAGTGAAAAAATGCTGACAAGAGTTGGATTCGAACTCACCACTCTCCACCGCCATATCCATTAAGTTTCTTGTGATATAACTCAACCATTAGAACGCTAGAATGATGAGCTCAAAACCAACCAATTGCCGAAGAATTAATTGACAGAAGGTGTAAAGTTTTTGACTAGCCATAACCTAAATTTATTCATTGGTACTTAAGAAAAAGAAAAAGACACCTGACAGTAAGTGAGTTTGGCTAATTGATAGTTGTTGATTATTTTGTATGCAGCGTCGAAAAATTTGCTTTGTTCCCGCGACCAAGTTCCTCTAAAATTAAAGAACGCTATACATTATGGACTAAAATTTCTTCAAAAATAAGAAACATTTGACGAATACGAATTTATTATAACAAGATATTGTTCACGTTTCGAAAAGAGCTCCGGAAAGAACTCATTTCTGAAAGGCTAATTTGAGAGTATTATTATAACGCCTATATTTTTAATTAGAGATAATCACACAAGACGCATTCCTAGAGCAAGAGCAATCGGACAATGTTTGAATTATATTTTCACGTTGTCATTAAATTCAAGAGATTGTATCCTCTTTTCTTCTTCATCAGTTTAAAATTTCCACCACCGTCATTTCTCTTATTTTGCACACTGAATACTTAAAATATCAACAAAAATGTAAATCTCCGATAGAAATCTCAAAAGAAGTTTTGAAATAAAAGCCAATATTATATCTTTACAGAAATCCAAGTTCTATTATCCTTCCCTGCATGAAATGTTTTATAAAGAAATTATAAAAAAAAAGTTTTGAGAAAAGGTGACGGAAGACCAATAAATATACCTGGTAAACTTGTCTTCATCATCTTTATCAGCATCTTTCCATAAAGAATTCAAATATGTCTCTACTTCATTCATAGAATATGTTGCCTTGTCATGATCATATCTGAAACATTTAGAGAAAGTAAAACCATAGGAAGTAAAAAAGAAACAGTCTAATCCTACCTGTACCGAGGTGAGCGCACAAAGTGTCTCCTGCTAATATTGCTTTAATAGCTTTTAAGCTATAACAACCTCTATTGCCCAATACATACTTTATGAATTTCAATAAGATTTATCGAAACATATTTTGACATCAAAATCATGTCCAAAGTATCCTATTGTCGCCATAGCAACATGGTTTATGGACTCTACTAACCTCATTTTTTAAAATAGCAAATAACTGTTAAAAATGTTATTCTGTCATATAATAACGTAAGTTAGACATATTAAAGGTAAAAAAAAATATGCTGAATTTTCCCCAGCACACAATTACCCTGAAAAACATGCAAAATCTGGCTTTCACCAGATTTTCGGCAATTTGATGACGTCATAACTATAAAAATTATACAGAAGTGAAAAGGAAGGGTTGAACTATTAGTGTAAAGTTTTTTTGCCATAGGTATAATGGTCTCCTTCCCCAGTATCTTGATGGTGAAAAAAGCTCGGTACAAATAGGTGAAGAGAATCCTCAGTGTAAAATTCACTAAATGTCCAGCCAACGTTTACAGAAATGTAGGATTAATTTCTTAAAGATTTTATGGTCACACTTAATTGAATCCAATGAATAAATTAATAAATTGATGGGTGCAATGGATCGTATGACCATGATTCAAAAAAATTTCTTAGAAAATTGCAAGTTTAGTTAAACGCAACTCAATTAACCAACACAGTAACGAGACTGACATTCCATTTTTTTCAGTTTTCTCAAATCATATGACCATCAGAATATAACAAAGAAAAATGATTTAGCATACTTGAAATTAAGACTTTCTAAATAACTAACAGTAACAGCAGTATTCCTCATGTAAATACTGTTACTTGGAATATTAATACTCTATAACTACATGTCTAAACCATAACTCCTAGATATTCCGTAACAAAAAAACAATTATGTTATATAATATTTACCTAACTGCAGGTATGGGTTGTTTTTCTATTGATTCTATATCAATTTCTTCCCCATCTGATTGAGTGTTGTTTGTTTCATTTATTCTTGCTTGAATTGGTAGAATTTGTAAAACTTTTCCTGGTTGAGCCAGTTGATCGTGTTTAGACCTGTAGGATGGGAACGGCTTTGAATAAGCATGATCACTGAATACATATCGTAGTAATGCTTCTTTTTCAACTGGAAGCAGCTGTCGTGCTGGTTCGTCCTCTGTAGAAGTATTTTGTGATGTTAGAGGTGAATCATCTTCATCTAATGGTGATGGTGGTGCAGAGAACATTAAATGTGGTGCTATAGCTAATCCATCAAGACTGAAGTCTGTGTCAAATTCATTCATTTTTAAAAACTAGAAATGAATACATAATCATCACTAGCTACTAAAAGGAAAAATAATTTCCAATTATGTAATGTACTTTAAGGGCATAAATCTTGCGGAACCTTGGCAAATTATTGCAGAACTTATTTTTGGGATTTTGGACCAATTGCAAAATCTAATTCCGCAAAACACTCCTGAGGCAGCCATTCGCAAAATTGAATTCCACAAAACTAAAGATTTTTGCGGGTGAAAAATTTTATTTCTGCATTTTGTAAAATTATCGATCCATAAACCTTTTTTTAAAGATTTGTATAAAGAAAAAAATCTTCAAAGACTGAAACAGAAAAGAAAAAATTAGTTTCGCAATTTTCTCCTATAGAGACTGATTCGCAAAAACTAATTCCGCAATTTACAAGTTTTTCGGCATCTCAATTGCAAATTTTAGTAATAGCTTGAAGCTTCTTTTCAATATCTAAATACCACAATTCATTTATTCCTGAAGAAAGCTCAAGAAAGGTTAAGGCAGCTTAGAGATTCTTGACATTGCTCTAACCAAAAGGCTATATACGAATAAAAATATAAATTAATATGAAATCATTTCTGAACGAAGAGGATCAATGATACACAATGGTCTAGGGTATGAGTTAAAGGTAGATTAACTTATGTCTTACCCTTATAGGACATATTGGATGATACTTAGAAAAAACTGCACAAACTTTTATAAACATAAAAAGGTAATTTTTTGAGGAAGAAACTAAAAACGTAATTTTTTGAGAGTGAAACTAAGAACGTAATTTTTGAGGAAGAAACTAAAAAATAATTTTTTGAGAGTGAAACAAAGAAGGTAATGTTTTGAGGAAGCAACTAAGAAAGTAATTTTTTGACAGTGAAACCAAGAAGGTAATTTTTTGACAGTGAAACCAAGAAGGTAATTTTTAGACAGTGAAACCAAGAAGGTAATTTTTTGAGGAAGAAAACAAAAAAGCCATTTTTGAAGACAAAATTAAAAAGGCAATTTTTTGAGGAATCGACCGAGAGGGAATTTTTCGAGGATGAGACTAAAAAAGAAATTTTTAATTTTGGAGGCTGGAACTATAAAAGTAATTTTTTGAGGATGAAACAAAAAACGTAATTCATTGGGGATGCAACTAATAAAGCCACCTTTGGGGATGAAACTGAAAAGGTGGATTTTAGAGGGTGAAACTAAAAAGGTAATGAAACTATATCAAGGTGATTTAGGAGAACGAAATTAAAATTGTAATTTTTTGGGAAAGAAACCATAAAGTTAATTTTATAAGGGTGAAACTAAAAAAGAAGTGTTTTTGTGAGGGTGAAAACAAAAAGGTAATTTGTTGAGGATAAAGTCAGAGATAATTTTTGAGCAATAAACTAAACAGGAACTTTTTTGCAGTAAGCAACAGATATATGAAAGTTACATTAATACTTTTATGGTTACAAAAACTGAACATTTTTTGAGCCAAAAAGGTATTACTCAAGTAGAGTTAAAACACCAAAATATTATTTGCTAAATCGATTTAGTTTTTAGCATTTAGCATTTAGCATCGATTTAGCATTCACTTTTTCTGTAAAGTTTGCTTTTTTGCTCAAAGAATTTGTATCATATGCAAAACTTTAAAGAGTGAAGCATTACTGTAAACTATTGGACTATATCGACATCATTTTTGACTTTGTACATCATTTCACTATGTAATCACAAGATTTATTATACTGAAAGTATAAATTTATTTAAGTCATAAACAATTGATAAGCAAATCAATAAATCAACAAGGGTAGAGAAACCAGCATGGCAATTACCAAAAACATTGTTGAACATTTTTTACAATGCGCTTATATAAGAGCAACCGAACAATTAAATATAAAATTATCAATAGCAAAAATGTTAATGCGGAAACGATTTTACACAATAACATATCTAATAAGACTTAGCAAGAAAAGATTTCTAATTCCATCGTATTTTTATGAAATTCACTTTTCTCATAGAAAAAAAAGTAATTTTTTGAGGAATGAGAATTGATTCAAGAAAAATACAAGAACAAAAACGTCTATAATTTAGCAGATGGCTGTTTGAGATTTAATAAAAACTCTCATTCCATTTATGAATGAAACAAAGAAAACAAACAGCAAACTCAATACAAATTTAATTATAAATTATTTGTTAAAAAATTTACTTCCAAAAATCATATTCCCAGCAATACTTCAATATTTCTAAAATATACCTTAGCCTAACATTCAGCTGAAATAACTTCAAAGGGAAGGAACTAAAAATTAAATTTTATTAAGAAAATATTTGGTACTTTCTCCATGATATGAGCTGAGCTTCTACTTAGTCAAATAAAAATAAAGATAGCTTCATTCCAAAGTGGTTGCCATAGCATTCTTCCAGTGGTCGAAATAACGGGCGGTTGTCGGTAAAAACCGGTCACAGAACCAAAGAAACAGACAAAATTTTTGAAAAGTAAGAAAAAAAAACCAACAAATAATCACTATTTTTTGCAAAAGCAATTTTGTACTGATATTTTTCTTTCTGTTTGCATAATCAGTTTGAAAAATATATATTAACAGAGATGAAAACTCTAATATTTTTTATATCATATCAGTACCACTAGAAAAACCGACCAAGTGATTTTTCCTTATTTCGACTCCTGGTCTTCTGCAATAGCAATGGAATGATCTCCAATTACTCAATTAGATAACCAATTAAAAACAGAACATGAGAACAATACATGAAACGTTTATGAAAGCATTTACAAACTAACATTCTATAAAGCAAACTTAGATTCGAAAATAAAATCATCAAAAAATATTGTTAACCAAATTCGTGTATAAAAAACAAAACAATTAACAACTTTTTAATAAAAAGAAGTAATAAACCATTTCAGTTAATACAAAATGACACCAGGTTATCACCAAATTGACAAAACAATAAAATGCTGGTCGTTTATTTTTTGGTCTTTCTAGTAATAAACAATTACTACTAAAATTGTGCCAATAAACAATACCAAATATTTTCACTACAGCAATATTTCTTTAAAAATTCAATACAAAAAGATTGTTTTAAAATAAACAGATAATCAAATACATTATTATAATGACTTGAGCACCAAATTGCACGAATGGATTAATAATTCTCGCTATGCATAATTTAATAGTCTGGGATATTCTGAAAGAGTTCGCTGCACTTTTTCCACAAATAGCTAGGATATCTGATTATGAACTGCTAAAGCGGCAAGAGTGCTGCAAATGAGTTACCGCTTGCTGAGTTTTCTTCTAAAAAGTGAATATAATGTTACTTTTTATTAACTGCTTGAGCTCGCTTGACATTGGCACTTTAATCTTGTTTCTATTAAACATTTAAGTCTTCAATGTTCCTAGCAGCACTTGACTCTTTATACTATAGGCTAAGAGTCTTAAGAAAAAAGATTGGAATATTGAGGATTACATAAAACATTTGCAACGTAAATTTTGCAAAATCACTGCTTTAAGTAAATTAAGATACCAATCAAGATTAATTTACGATTAGGTTCTTTTGGTACTTGTTAATATAAAAAATCATGGCAAACAAATTCATCACAAAATATCAAAATTAAATTAATATAAATTAATACTACCTTTTGCTAATAAAGTTGAAGAAACAATACTAACAACAAAAGTAAATACAAAATTGAAAAAAACAAATTGCAACTAATTATATTAATATCTATAAATTTTCACTTTTCACAATAACAAAATGTATAAAGATGTCTCTTTGAAACAACAAAATAACTTAAATGAGTATAACAAGGAGGCCAATCGATGAATCTGTAATCAATATCCAAAAAAAAAATTGCTAAGATGACACTTTCTCTTTCATTTTAATCTAGAACTCTTGAGAATGACTTTTTGTTCTTAGAATGTTCCCTTTATCCTCCAACTATAAAAAGATATTGAGTTAAAAGAAACCATATATATATCCCACGAATTGAGTCATTACTTGAGCAACCAGAAAACGTGCGGTCTTGAAAAAAAATCTTTGGTCTTTTTACAGATTGCAGTATTTTTTCTTTTCTTTTTTCCAAATAACTTTTTCAACAAAGACATGCAAGAAATTATCAAGAAATAAGTCACAAGTCGCTGTTCAGGTGAAGATACAGTATCTGTTTCAGGTTGTTAAAGCTTCTGCATTAATCAGTTCAAATAGTTTTCAGATATTCATGGGAACTCGATTGAATATAATTATTATAAAGCTGATCACACATATCATCATCCAATCTTTCAACATAGAATTTACGAGCTTCAAATGCACTAAACATTGTTGCAAACAAACATGCAACAAACGCAATACATCCCAAACATAACATCCAACATAAGGATCGATGATGGGTGCAATTTCGCATCATATCAGC
>JANSTP010224770.1:0-11422 GCA_025330745.1 Cladonema radiatum | reverse complement strand
TGGTCTCTAGAGAAGGGTGAAAGTACCCCCCTTTCCTCCTTCCTATGCCTTTCCTTTGACTTGCCAGTTGTGAAAATGGTCTGGTTTTTCTCATGATGACTTACCTAGTTAAGAACAGAAATTAAAATTTACAAATAGGTTATTAGCTTAATCGTAGTTTGACTTGTCATTATTAAAAATCTTATACCCAAGTAATACTTGTCTCTTTTACTTTTATAGTTGACGAGTTATCGAACTTCAAAATGGAAGAATTTACCTTGAAGAGAAACGAAAATATAGCGAAAGCACCCACATTAAAACGTAGTGATAACATTGGAAAGCCTTCCGATCATTCAGCTTCTCTTTACAAAAAGATAAAAGGTTAGTTTTGTGTAATAACATAATTTTATAAGCCATTTTTCAGCATGAATTAATTTGTGTTTATTTGAATATAGTCCCGGCAGACCCCGTCATGTATCTTGCGTTCGAAAAATCTTCACGTGACGGAGTGGTTGAGGATGACTCGACGAATAAAAACAACGCCATGTTGGAAAATGGTGCGCAAGTTTCTCCAAGGGTTTTAGGTGAGGATGAAAATAAAAGTGTTAATTGCTCCTTTCTTGGTCAGATCTTAAAGGCTGTTCATTAGTTTAATTCACCCATTTTATGCTCTTTTTTCTCAGGTACGTGTGGCAAAGCTGCAGAATTGAATGAAGGTAGCGTATCATGGAGTGGTGAGGAGTTCCGCAGGAAGCCAGACACAGCGATAACGATAGCCATGTGGGTGAAAGTTCGCAAGGGCGGTATTATTAATTGGTTTGCTAATGGTAAGAAAGGTGACAAGATGTTTTACACGCGGACCAAAGGGACTGTGGTTCCACCCAAAGTATGGACCCATGTTGCCGGTACATTCGATTCTGTCACAGGTAACAAAATCTCCATAATGAGATGTATCACCTTGTCGCGCCTTTTTTCTGAAGTTCAATATCATGATCGTTTTGTCTCTTAAATGTTCTCTATACTGTTCTCTTACTGAAGATTGACTTGATTGCATTCAAACTCAGGTCTTGCCAGGATTTACATCAATGGGAACCTCGAACAAGAACAACAACAAAACCGTGGTCAAAAGCTTGCCAAGAACTGGCTTGTGAATGGTATCGGAGCGAACTTTGGTGATGACAGTCTACATTATGTCGACGAGGTTGTCGTGTATGATCGTGCGCTATCGAGCAGCGAGATCAGAATGCTGTTCAATAGATGCCAATTCAACAGGATGGTTTTACATTACGGTTTTCAAAAAGGAAACAAAACAAATATCAGTGACCAGTCCGGTCTTGAAAATAATGCCATTCTGATAGGGGGTAACTATTTTTTCTAAGATTAAAAAAATATTGGTGCTAATTAATCAAGTATCAGTGGTGGTTTTCAAGATGAGTTTATTCTCTTTTCTAGAGCTCTTAAATGATAAATTTGGTATTATTTCGTTTAGGGGCGGGACAGCGGGAAAACTGCGATCGGTGTGGTTATTGTTTGGACTTATCGCGAGGGCCTGACCCCACCATGAAGATACAACAGATATCGGAAAAGCAATTACCGAGACATAAGATATCGATCGCCGTGTGGGTGAGCTTGAATTCAACGAAAGGCGTGCATAACATTTTCACAACGGAGAGTAGCGAAGGAAATATCGGTTATCGCTTACAAGTTGTTCATGGAAAAATAAGATGGGCGATCGGCACAGATACCATTCCAGTGATATTTGACAACATGACACGTGCGGAAGTCGTACCAGAGGCGTTGTGGACGCACATTATCGCCACGTATAACAATGAAAACGGAGTGACGAAGATTTACGCAAACAGTATGTTGAAGTTCAGAGATATTGTGCCGGAAAAAAAACGAACAAATTTACCGACAGACTGGGATAATGACGCTAGCATTGGTGATAGAACATTGCGTGGATATTTGGACGAATTTATTATGTACAATTGGGAGCTCGATGACTCTGAAGCTCTGTACGTTCGTAACTATTGCGCAGATCATCCCAAACTTGTCAGGTTTACTGTTCGTGTACCTTTAACTAAAAAGACTGTAGTGCCTCGGGTACAAATACCCCGTAAGTCCATTGTGCCGGAGCCGAATGACTCCGATGACTGGTGGTACATTTATACGAAATTATTAACAAACAGACTTGAAAGAGCGAAAAAGAACTTGATACTGAGCAAAAATATTAGTAACAATACAACTATTCCACACAAAACTTCAAGACCTCTTTTTTCCTCGTCTCGTAAGAACTCCATGAAAAAAACGCAAGTACAGTCGAGCAAACTGCATAAAAAGAAAAAGAAAAGCTCCATAGATCCTGCTAAAGCTTTTTCTATGATGAAGAAGTAGAAAGTGGGTGGATGTGTAGGGAGGAAGCCTCTCGCTATGATATCGGAATAGATTGATTCTAAAACTTCTCGTGGAGGTTTCATTCCTGATAGATTCAGTCGATGATCATGAGAGTCTACAAACAAGGATTTATGCTACTGACTGATGACGAGAGTAGATGAGGAGAGGCCGTCCTCTGAAATTCGGCTTGAGATAAGTATGGCCTTCCTATGTATGCTCTTACAATAGACATTTAATTCATGAACTACCCTACCTTACAGTTGTAAATATGTGACGCAAATACTCATTAATAAATAGCATAGCACCATATTTGTGCTTCGATTTTCCGATTTTTACGCCTCCAAACGGTCGACCAGTTTATAAAACTTTTTATAGCAAATAAAGAAAGCATTTAGTTCGGAACATTTTGGCCAAGTTTCAGGTACATTCCCCCTGAAGAGCCACACAAGTTGCAGGTCCATACCTTCTGAGTAGTCACATAAGTGCTCAAGTTTCTCAAGCATAATATAAGCAAATTTTTCTGTTTTTTTGATCGAACATACTGAAAAAAGCAATAAAACTCTTGCTTTTAATTTCGGTTTTTCGGTCTAATTTCGTTGTTTCATCCCTAACAAAGTATGGGACAACTTTGGATAATTTTTTATGAACCTGATGACGTCAACTTTGGTATTTTTTTAAAGTTCACATGTCTTAGCATTGTGTCCGCGGCTCTCTTTCGACACCCAAAAAAGCCCACCGAAAAAAAACATTTTCATGGCCTGGCACAAATTCCAATTCTCTAGCAGAAACCGTCGACCGCATAATGGGCATAGAACGAGCAGTTGATAGTTAGTGGGGAAAGGGGAGGAAAAACGAAACTATTTAGTTTGTCATTCAAATATATTCATCCAAAAAATTCAAAAAAAAATATGCGTTGATAACAAAAGGAATCGTTGTAAAGAAAATAAAAATGGCGTAAGATAAAATAATTTTACTTCTACTATATTACCCAAGACATTGTTCGAAGATAGCAGATGCATCATTAAAATTTATAAGCTTGATTTCAACTTGGCGTCCAATGATTTTCTCAAACTTTGACCAAAATCTGCGTGAACTTTCTCGAAATTCTTGATCTACAAGTGAAAAGATATTGGCTTCAACAAGGTCTTAAACATTCTTAAGTTGAGGGGTGGTGAGAGTGAGTTTGGTTGAAGATTATGTCACCAATAACACGACATCTAGGATTCACACATGGGTCGTCTTACTTGTTAAAGATATCGTACAAATTAACCTTTCTATCCTTAACCAAAATTTTATCCCTCAACCTACCGATAATGCACAAGGCGAACTACATCAATAGTTTACGACACGAAAGTCCCTCAACCTCTTTTTTGGTGAAACTAAATTGTTCGATATATATCTTGTAATAAAAATTTCCTTTTTGGACCAGACCTGGCTGATATAAAATGAATTCGCTGAGAAGCTAAACTAAGAGACTATGCTGGCGTGTGTTGCCTTATTGCACAAATGTTGAAGTAGTGTTTTAGTAATAAGACCTGAACCGCAGTTTTAGTGTTGCACTTACCGTTCTCTCTCTAATGAACATTTGCGCGTTTTTCAAATGTCCGGCGATGTTTGAGACAAGATCAGCACGTTCTTTCTCATCGAGAACCTTCTCCCAGAAGACACGAGGTTGTGAGAAGTTATCTTCATCACCTGACTGGTAGCGACGGGTTTCTCCACCATACTGGAAAACGGATACACAGGACGTATGAATGAAAAGTCTGCTTATGACGACCAAAAAAAAATTTAAAACAGCCTTCAAGTCGACTTTCTGACCAATAATTAAAAAGAATGTTACCTCATCAACATGGACAGCATATTCTCTTTGTTCTTCAGGACCTTGGAAACTGTTGGGGAAATAATTAGGTGCACCTTCTTGATTCTCGAAGGTCTGTGGACCGTCCCTTTCGTAATTTCGGACCGGGCATTTTGGCTTGTTCACGGGCAATTGTTGATAATTTGTTCCGAGTCGATGGCGATGGGTATCTCCGTATGAAAACAAACGGCCCTAGAAAAAACAAACGACTCTAGTATTATTGATGAATTGAGTATAGAAATAAGATTCATGTTCTCGTAGGCAAGCAGAGGGGTAGGAGAACGTTCCGAAAAAAGAACAAGAAAAGAAATTGAATAAAACTCAACAGAAAAAATATTTATACTTGCAACATCTTATCAGGAGAAGCCTCCACTCCGGGGGTCATATGGGCGGGTGAAAATGCACTTTGTTCGATCTGCGCGAAATAATTGGTCGGATTTCGGTCTAACACCATCTTACCAACACGGATTAACGGATAATCTTTGTGCGGCCAAACCTAAAATAACATAACTAGTATTTTTATCTTGGAGGTTTTATGAATGGAGTGCTCAACATTTAAACATGTTTATGACTACCTTAGTTAAGTCGAATGGGTTATCAGGATGGTTTTTGGCTTGTTCTAAGGTCATAACTTGAAGATACAGTGTCCACGAGGGCGGTGTACCAGATGCAATGGCGTCATATAAATCTTGAATTGCGTAATCAGGATTCTTTCCCGCCATATCGACTGACTCTTCTGCGCTGAAGTTTTTAATACCTTGATCTGTCTGCGAGAATAGAAATTGAAAAGCTCAAATTTGAAATTCGAAGGATAAAGATTGAATAGACAGTCAGAAAAACATCGAGATAACTACCTTGAAATGGAATTTTCCCCAGCAGGCATCGCCATTTTTGTTGACGAGCTTGAAGGTGTGGCTACCATACCCGTTCATATGACGATAGCCCATTGGTGTACCCCTGTTGCTGAACAAAAACATCACCTGGTGGGTGGTCTCTGGGCGCAAACTGATAAAATCCCAGAACATATCCGGATCCTAGAAATTAAATAAAACTCAGGATTATTAAAGCAACAAAATAGACTCGACAAAAGTCATCTTTTATGGAGACGTACAAAACAAACATATAGTTAGTTATGGTGAAGGGGACGAATCTCAGCATCACAAGTGTAAAACGAACAATTTTACCCTCACTAGCAGAGGAAAGAAGGTAATTTGGGTGATTTGAATACAGAGAAAAAGCGAAGGAAATACACATCAAAATAAAATTGGAACAAATAAGCTATGCGAAGACGCGATCTTACTTTTAAATGTGTTTGTGGGTTTCGTTTTTGCGTGTGAATAAAACTTGGAAACAATATTGGATCTCGGATAAAGAAAATCGGGGTATTATTTCCAACCATGTCCCAATTTCCCTCTTCTGTGTAGAACTTTATAGCAAAACCACGTGGGTCACGCGCACTGTCAGCACTTCCAGATTCTCCACCTGAAAGGAAAAATACAGAAAGCGTCGTCAGAGACACACTGAAAGGACTGAAGATTCAAAGCATGCACGAATATCAAAGTTGGTAAACTAGAATAAGAAACCGAAAGTAGAATAACATACCAACAGTGGAAAACCTGGCCAAAAGTTCCGTCTTCTTTCCGATATCACTAAAAGGAGCCAATCGCGTGTATTGTGTGACGTCATCGGTACATTCAAAATAACCGAAGGCGCCCGCACCTTTTGCGTGTACAACTCGTTCAGGGATTCGCTCGCGATCAAAATGAGCCATATCTTCGATGAAATTATTATCTTGTATAAGAACGGGACCATTTCGACCGACAGTCATGGTCGCGGTTTTCGTTTCCATGGCTGAGCCATATTCAGTGGTGAGACCTGGCTGCTGAAGGTAGCAAACAGAATGATGTTATATGGCGCACAAAAAGCATGATATACGTTGTTTACTATAACATTAAATAGGCAAGTAAGTGCATACCTTATTGTGTTTCGCATAATCTTGTAATTGATTAGCCGAAGGTGAACGTCCAGCCATTTTTCACACACTATTGTACTACACGCTGAAAAACACAAGAATCATTAGATACATGCAAATAACATTAGTACGAAAAGTGGTTAAAGCAGGCGTTTTAATATTTTTAGTGGAGACTTGCAATCATTGGTTGAGACAACAACAAAAATAATTCCATTTTACCGATTACTAAAGATAAACTAGCACACAGACAGAAACATAATTTCTTGCAAAAACTTTATGTATAAAAATAGCTGTATAGTTTAAAACAACCGCAAATTTCAATTATGTCTTATGATCCTCACTAAGCAATTTGTCATTTCAAAAACGACACTGCAATTGCAAATTAATGATATCAAATTACAAAATTATGTTTATACACTGAAGGAGTGTACTTGCACATAATGAAACGCTTAATGTCATGTGACAAAACTGTGGAGAAATTTCACTCTTCGGAGAACGTTGTGTAAGAGACATCCGAATAAAAACAACACAAAGCGCAAATCGAATTGCAGTTTTAAGACTTTTTCAAAAAAATACCTGAAGAACGTCTTACTGTATAACAGGATATCACATGAACCTAAATCTATAAGAGACCAGCGAGAAGCATACAATTGCTAGAACATTGAGGAGATATATAAATGAAATACAACAAACGTAATATAATAACTTCATTGCAAATATGATGACGTCATCATTTATTTACAAAATATTATATGTACAACTCAAATATGAAAAAATCCTTTTCTTAAAAAACACAACGAAACAAAAAAAGAAATAGGTTTTATAATATTACTGTTAAATACTTGTTACAAACATACTCATGTCATGTATACTGATAAACCTTCATGAAATGAGAGTACCTTTGATCCAAGAAATATGTTTACTTTATTTTCGCTTGAGCAAACAAGACAAGTCGAAGACAATCGGCTAAACTTTGTACACATACACGAACAATTGCATGTTAATGGCAGACAAGTATCCAACTCACAGAAGATCTCAAGCTATCTAAAGTGAATAATTGCTTTTAGTTTATCGGAATTTGAAGATAGTTTATATAGTTTATCGGAGTTTGACGAAACTAATAGTAACAAAAAAGTGGTTTAGAATGAGCTATGAGATGATAAAGTTGTGAGTATTTATGAAAACTGGAGATAATGGGACAGGCACTCATATTAATCAATATAAATCATGTTCGACGTTTAGATATGCTTGACATCAATCGAGGTACGGTTCGATGGCTTTTTCAAACACCATTTTATTACCATGCCACTTCGTATGTCTGATATGAGGAAACACGTGACTTTTCACGTCGCCACGGTTGTACATAGTCTGCAGACCAAACCAGTCTTCTTGAAACATCTACAAAAGTTCAAAAGTGCAAAATCAAGCCCCTAAAATATTGACCCTTCTATGACGTCAAGCAAACCTTCCAAAAAAAAGAGAGCAAAGTATCGCACAATGTTAAATTTTAAGAGGAAAAAGTGACAAAATTGAGACATCAAGTCAATATGATATCTAACCAAATATGTTCCTATTCATGGACAAAAGCGAATATGTGAGAGTGATATTAGTACCATACCCTTTGTTCTTTCATGTGAACGATGTTATAATGCTTATCGTAATATCCAAACAAACTAAAAGAAAAGAAATGTTGAAATATCAAAACAACACATCTTCATTCATTCAAAGGGCTACATTAGAAAAAGTAAACAAACCTCGACTGCCATGGTGATATGACACCATCATCTGGTCCACCAATCAAAATCAGTCTCTTCAGCTTCAGAAAATTACGTTTCCTCTGCCTGCATACTAGAAAATGAATAATAGATTTTTCCATAACCCATAATTAGCAATTATAATCATTACTTAGGCTAATAGATTATATAGCTTATAATGTTTTTATATTTAAGTTTTTCATTCATTCATTCATTCATTCATTCATCCATTCATTGATGAATTCACAATTTGGGCCATGATAGTGAGAAAATGCACAAGACAGTAAGGAAACTTTATATTTAACATTGAAAATATGCCATCGAATGTTCACAAGAAGTTCACATTTTATATCCTGGCAGAGGGGGACTGAATGACACAACAATGAAACTTACTTCTTTTATCTTGGCAGTGTGATAAGGGATGATTTTGTATCAAAGGCAAATAGTGTGCATAATTATAGTACTCTTCGTAATATTCAGAACGTGGGTCTAAAATCAATAAAAGTATATCAAATAATGTTCTGTCTATTTTCTACATGATAACGTGAAGTAGAAGAATGGTGTAAGAAGTACCTTTCCAGTAATTACTTATGGCGAATGTATTTTGTGTGAATCTTGTGTACATGTATCTACAGTAAACAAGGTGAACAAACTGTTAACAACAAAAAATAAAATATTCTCTGAAAAGAGTGAGTAAAGAAAGAACATACTTTGTTAAAGACTCTCGACTACCTTTCAGCCAGGGCATATAACCAGTGACAAATTCTGGAACTATAATAAAACACCAAAATATTTTTGTGATTCACTAATAATTAACTATTGAATTGTAAAAGTGTCAAAAGATTGTTCTTAGACATTTGATTCTCTTGCCATTCATAATCAAATACTATTGCGGATAAGAAATCACAGAAACAAGAATGGGTTGTTTAATGGCAACCTACCTCCAAACTGTCCATTTATTGGTGAGCTCAAAGCCACAAATGTGTGGATGTTATGATCAGGTAGATATTCAATGATACCTTGACAAATCAACCCACCTGAAACATCAAGAGGTATGTCTAAATTATCAGCTATGTTCCCAAAGACTACTCTCATGTAAAAAATTATTACACTACAATTATATGGTTTTTCTTTAGACTCTAAGAGCTTTGGCTACAAAACTTTGTGACTTTATACAAAATTTATATGGAAACATTTTCATTGAAAAACATTGGGTGACCACACCCTTTGCTGCCATGGCAAGGCCTAAATGTGAAACCGGTAGGTTATTTATCAGAGTCATTTAGGGGCAATAGTTTGATTTTTGGGCCCAAATCCCCTTTAATTACTAATGACCCTGAAGGTACTTTATTTCAGTAGGAAAATGGTGAAAACTGCATTAAAAAAGCTCTTTCGGAAATGTTTTAGTGGCTACTCAAAGTTTGACCTGGAAATCGCTGATTTTTGACAGCCTGTTGGTAAAGAAATGGCGACGTCATCAAATTTTGGTGATGTCATAGGTTGATTAAGCAAAAAAGCCTGGGTGGAATAGGTTTAAGCTCTATTGGTTCACTGTTTCACCTCAATCAAAAAGTGTCCTTACTTCTCTTCAAATCTGGCTTGCCAAAACCAACTACCCTGATGAGTTTTAGTAAAACTGTTTGCAATTTCTTGAATATATATGCCAGAGCAATAAGACAGCAAATCATAACCAAACATAGATTGTAAAAGGTATCACAGTTTAGGTTCATGCAGGATTGTGAAAGGATTGCTTTGAACCTGCGGAAAGTTCTGTTAAAATAAGAAACAGACTGACAGAGAATCTTCTTTTTGAAACATTTAATGAGCTCACATTTTTGAAAATTAGAAAAAAAACTATGAACATTTAATGTGACTAATGAAAACACACCAATCTCATGATCGTAGCACTGGGTTGTATGAGAACACAATTCATCTTCAAGAAATTATAATAACATGAAAGTACACTTTGGCCTCATTAACAGAAGTTTTCAACACATGCCGTTGGGTGTGATTTAAAATTTGAAAAATTTCAAACAACCAGTTGCTTTACTAAAGGTCCTTTAGTATTCAAATACTGGGTGAGAACTTTACAAGAAGCGAAATTGACTCAAACCAAAGAACATGTAATTATTTTCCAAAAGTGATAAAATAAAGAATAAGTTTTTCAGTTTATGAAATGAGAGCCTATAATGGTAAGTATATAGTTTAAGTAAATAACATTGGAGATATATTCCAAGTCCAATACAGCAATTAGAGGATTGAATGAAATTTGTCTTGGATTAAGATATTTTTAACAAATCCAGTTTTCTTTGCTAACGAAGATTCAATGAATATTCTGATTGCTTTGACAAAATCCAGCGCTCTTTTTAACTGCTTCTAAGTTATCATTATTTTCATTTCCTTAGGATTACATAAAACTTCTGAAAAAAACTACCCACAATAAAGCTGCTATCACCTATGACTGAAAATCTATTGAAAACTCATATTATCAAATGCATTAACTACTTGACAATAAAAACTTGGATAATAAACACATAAAAAATCTACCCTGAGTATGGCAGAAGCTTCCAAGAGTGAAAATTTTGTTACCTAATTATTAGCTATCAAGAGAACAATAACAGCCCATTCATTAAAAGATAATTATTTTCAACATATAGTGATAAGAATTATTTTTTGAAAAAGTCCTAATTAATGCTTTAATATCTTTCCGGTGGAGTAAAGTTGAATTAAGACCTTGAGCTGATTTTTATCACACAGTAACTCATTAAAAACAAAATAATAATTTTGCATATCTTACCTTGTGAGTGACATATCAAATGTGCGCCATCTGTTGAATTGATAAGTGGCTCAACTTTTTCTTTCCAATATTTCAGCTGATGAAAGAGGGGCACAAAACTTTCCAACTCAGGATAAAGTTTCACTAAATATACATCTGTTCCAGGATGTGTTTCTTCAATTAGTCGTTTCATATCCTGCAAGTTCTTCGCCTCGCTCATTACACCATGTATCACGATGACCGGTTTATAACCAAACACTGTCTGGAATATACTCAATAAAAACATGTATAACTTCATAGTGCTAATATTTGTTTCAACAAAGATATTTTGGTGACTTTTTTTTCAATAATGTCAAGCTGAAACAGCAAAAAAAAGCTATGTAAATAAAAAAATAGTAAAGAAAAATGGTTAAATATATTAAAATATCAGTCTGATCATAATTTATTAA
The DNA here is from genome assembly GCA_025330745.1 of Cladonema radiatum. NCBI lineage: Eukaryota > Metazoa > Cnidaria > Hydrozoa > Anthoathecata > Cladonematidae > Cladonema > Cladonema radiatum. The sequence continues at coordinate 240 of JANSTP010224770.1, read as the reverse complement.
ATGAAATTGTGCAAATAATTGATTAATAAAAATCACAATATGGTATAAAAGCCTTATGACAAGAAACAATATTAACATTGATAACCTGAAACACATAAACTACTGAAAAGCTTTTTTTGTTTTACTACAAGAAACGATAGTCTTTTTACAGCAAAAAACATCAAGCATATCATTCCACATACTTATTTAATGAATAGATGAATGACTGTAGACTAAGTAAGCTTCAAAAAAGATTATCAA
>JANSTP010224659.1:0-11423 GCA_025330745.1 Cladonema radiatum | reverse complement strand
AACTTTGTCGGACTAATTTTACACTTTCTCCACCATCGATTTTTGAAATCTACGATAAATTTTCTTTAAAAAAAAGTAAACCAAATAAAATACACATGATTTGTCGACTCCTTCGTATTTTATGACATAAGAGAACGCACTACTGTGTCCTTGTAATTTAGTATTTTATTGCGAATGGGAGAGCATAATTTGACCATTACTTTTGGCTGATTTTCTTCATTTTTGAGTACAGCAGGAAGACAGTCAACTACTTCTTGACTTTTAAATATTTTAGCTATGTGGATTCTGTCTATTCCCTTATTTACAGAACCAATTACGTATACATTTTTAAACCTTTTGGTGTTAATCTTTGTGTTTGTAATGTTATTGAAAAATTTAGTATCAATTATCTCAAGGACATAAGTATAATACTGCTCTACTAATAGAGAGATGTTACGTTCATGAGAATCATCCAAAATAGAAGGTGTTATTGACTTAAGAAGAGATTTCGGAAATTTATTAAGCAGAATACGTACCTTATTGTATGCCTCTAGTTTTTAATTTAGAAACCAACTATCAACGGTGTTAAAAAATTCATGCGCAGAGGAAATGATTCCACATTTTGATTTAGATCTTGTCCGAACTGGCCTAGGGTGGTCTCTAGAAAGTTTAAGGAAAAGGTGTCCTATATTTTTAGTATATAAGAAAGACTGACTTTCCTTATTGAATGCCTTTTCATTCAAGCCATAAGGATATAAAGTACGAAATGTCTTGATCCAAAAATCTTCAGTTTTTTTCCTAGTTTTAGATTCAGCATTGTCTTTTAGTTTCTCTAGGACTCGTTTCGTGAAATCAAAGCCATTACAGTTACTTTTATGATTTATCATGTGTTCACAACCCTGAGAAGCTGAACGATGTCCATTCATACGTTTGCTTAGCTTATCCATGGTTTCACCAGTATACTGTTGCCCGCAAATTCTGCATGTGAGCAGATAAACCAGATTTTTAGAAGAACACGTGATAGAAAAAATAGAGTTGTCCATACAATTATTGTACCTTCGTTTAGATACATTACTCACAGCAAAGTAAGATTGAACTATATTTAGACAGGTTAAACAATGAGAGTTAATACGTGTAGTCACTGAATATAAAGAAGTTGTATGACTACCATTAGCAGACTTATCATTCCCAGCATGGTTGTCATTTTGAACTGGGGAAATATATCAAATTATATATGAATAGAAAGACAAACGTCTCCATATCCAGTGATTTTTGTGAATGTAATAGCCAGGGGTCAGTACGACTCACGAATGATGCAAAAGTCCAGCGAAATGTTTCTGCCGCAGGGAGCGTCAGAGCCCCTCGTTGACAACTCATCAATTCTGTAGTAAGGTCAAATAGCATCGGCTCTACTCGTCCTTAGTCGAGCTACAAAGATTTTCCTTCTTTACTGTGCTTCATAAGAAAAACAATAATTTATTCACTCATAATAAAACTCGAACAACGCAACCGTGGTATAGCGAAGATGTGTCCCTTTATTCATGTCAGACACTTGCACAAACGAAGATTCTTTCTTCAGTGACAATGGGCATACCGACTTGTTTCTAAATGGTAAGTTTTATTCTTTGTTATTAGTTTTGATTATCCCTCCACAATCAGAATAACAAGAAATTTGTTTTCTCCCTTACCTTAATTCCATTAATTTTTGAGCCCCTTTTATTTTCGCTACCTCACATTTCCGCGCACCTTTTAATTTTCGCGCACGAGTCAAAGTAAATTTTTCTCTCTACAGTGAAACCTCCGTATAGTGGAAATCCGATATAGCGGGCACCTCCAAATAACAATCATATTTGTCGAAAACGGGTAGCGGTCAAACGCCCATAAAAAACGTCTATATAGCAGACACCTAAAAATAGCAGACATTTTTAATAAGACCCGTGGGTGTCCCTCCTTTGGAGGTTTGACTGTATTACCCAGGCTGCCCCGTGTTATAACAAAAGTCTCAAAACTCATCTGCTTTCAGAGTTCTCTATGAACTAACTGGGTTATTGTTTCATCCAATTCTGGAATCAGATAAAATAAAAAGAATTAGTCTTCACAAAAAACACAAGACATAATTATTATTGAAGATTGAGTTATTTTGTAGATCAATTACGTAAGCTGTCCTGATAAAAGCATTTTGTGATATCGACTGTTATTTTTCCCCCTTACCCATTTACTCTGGACTTCGTGAAAAGGCTACAATGTCTGAATAAGCTTCTTAAAGCAATTTTTCTATTTCGCTTCTCCTTTAATATTCCCGAATCAATAAATACGCGTGAAAAGGCCTTTTCGCGCACCCTTTTACTTTCGCGTGGACGCTTTTGGAATTAAGGTATTCAAAAGAATCTTGGTCATAAGCCATGTGTTTGCCTCTTCAAAGGGAAAATGAGCTTATATGAAACAACTCACAGAGGTTATCGTTGTAATACCCTTTGTTTATCAACGCTGTATCAATCTGTCATGTTTTATCATTTTGACACGTACTTTAATTTTACCCGTCCTCAAAGTCTACTCTTTGACTGATAACGGACCTTTAGGAAACGGCAGGTGTGTAACACAAGCTTAGTATAATAAATGTTCTGTTATTGTTACTGTACTGTATAATAAATGTTCGGTATATTGTCATTGGCGTTGACGTATTTAAATTACTGAAACATATCGAATTGACTTACAACTTTTAGTTGAAATATAAACGTGCCATAAAGTGAAAGTTAAGGCAATGTAATGATTTTATTTATACGTTTGTTCATTTATTTGTTTACTTGGTCGGCCTGTTTTTAACCTGTTTGCTGTCGTCCGACTAGCTGCCGACACACGTTTTTTTGATAAGAATACGTTTTGTAAAAAGCTGGGGCTAGGCAAAAATTTTAAGAAACTGGAAGGCTATATCGAATCGATTCAACCCCAAGAAAAGTCCAAATCTTAAAATCTAAAATATATTCCAGCAGAAACAGAAAAATGATCCTTTTCAAGTTCACAAGGGAACAAACTTTCTTTTATATACACTTACGCATTATACTATTTACATCCATGTTAAATGGTTACTTGTTAATGGTTGTTTTCATTCTTGAATAGGTATCACTCCACGGAAGACTTCGTTATAGTCAGGGTAGCTAAAAACTGCACACTAAACTTGGATTTCACCTTGCATCGCTACGGGCAAACCTATACTGTTCAATATGTTGTTATTCTGTTATTCTGTTAAGCTTGCACTCTTTAAAAATCTATCAAACAGGTTTTTTAGGAGTGCGAAATATAGGGATGCGCAGTTTTAGCTGCCCCGGCTATATGAAGCAAGGGGAGGGGAAGGATCGATCATCTATCAACAACTCTAACAACAACTGTCAATGGTACCAAAAGAAAAAGGGAATGAAAAAGCCCTGACATGGGAAACGGAAAGGGGAGAACTGTTACAGAGTGTGTATGTTACTATGCCACAAAAGATGTTTCATAACACAATTATGGTAGAGATTCTTACGATTTTCAGAATCTCTTCACACTTTGATGGTTTTATAGAAGCTGTGACTTCCATTTTGAAGAAAATGAAGAGTCGAGGTGCCAAAGACAAAACCCTTGTTTTACTGCTACGTAGACTAATGAACAAACACAATACTAAGGAAAAGTATGCTAAAACAGTCAGCAAGATCCTTCAAGATCTTAAACTGTAATTAATAAATACTGTTTTTAATAGATAATCTGTTAGATAGATATATAGACAGAAAGATAGACATATAAAACTTTATTCTTTGATCACCGCTTAATAAAAAAAATAATAATTACAATAGTATGTTTTCGATACTAGGCAATAATAAAAATGAATTGCAAAAATGTTAATACATTATATCGACAGTGATCAAAAGGAGACTAAAGGAATACCACATGCGCAAAACGAGCCTTAAGCCACTAAAAATGTTGACAAACAATCTAGTTCATCAACAATGCAAATGCATCAACAAGAAAAGGAAGAGGGCAATGAAAATAGAATGTTTTCTATATTTAAGAAATAGAAAAAAATAAATAAATAAATAGAAAGATGAAACATTAAAAATATATATATATAAAAAAAAAATTATAAAAAAAAATCTGTTGCTACATATGCGAAAGAATTTATTCATGTTTCCAAAATCATTATTTCTCAGTATGTTGCAAGGAAATGTTGCTTTAATGATTGTGCGAATATTTTTGCGCTGTTTAGTGTTTCCAAAATAGGGTTTTCCAAAATTAATTGATTCCAGATTTGAGAGATTTTAAATGAACGAGAATTTTGTCCGTAATTCGATAGGTTCACCTTAGGGGCCTTAAGCTGATTTTTAAGACGGGTATTTCTCGACTCAGAGTTCATATAAAAGAAAGTGGTTCAAGCTTTCAGGTAATTCACCCTTGAGAAATTGAAAAGCTAAAATACATTTTCTGAATAAGAACACATGATCAACTTTTAGAAGATGCAAAGAAAGAAAAAGAGCCGAAGAAGGAGCTCTATAATCCGAGAGTGTTATGAAACGAATGCATTTTTTTTGCATGATTGTAATTTTATACAAATTACTTTTGGTTGTAAGAGACCAGACAAGATTTCCATATAATAAGTGCGAATAAAAAAACGAAAAGTAGACCATCTTTAGAATATCCTGTTTCACGTAATGGCGTAGTTTAGCTAAAACACCTGTCGCACGAGAGAGCTTATTGGAAAGATTTTCGATGTGCTGATTCCAAGAGAGGACTTCATCAATTTTTACGCCAAGATACTTGACCTCGCTACGAGGTAAGAGTGTAACGCCATCAATTTTTAAAGAAATTTTATAATCAAGCACCTTCTTAGATGAACGAAATAAAATAAATTCCGTCTTCCTAGGGTGAAGAGAAAGTTTGCTCGCCCTGAGCCAATCCACTAACTGCTTGAGCTCATAATTCATAACTGTTTCGATTTCAGCAGGATTCTTACTTGAGAAAAGGAGATTTGTATCATCTGCAAAATGGTGTATTATAGCCTTTTTAAATGCTTTATAGAAATCATTTATGTAAACAAGGAATAAGAGAGATCCGAGGGTAGAACCCTGAGGAACCCCACAAGTTACAAGTCTGTTGTTAGAATGGATTCCATTGTATTGAACTTTCGGATATCGATTTGTCAGAAAAGATTGAATCCACTTCAATGCGTTTCCTCGAATTCCATAATGCTCAAGCTTTGCCATTAGAATAATGTGATTGACCGTGTCAAATGCCTTTCTTAGATCTATGAAAATACCGCACACGTAATCATCGTTATCAATTTGAATTTTGATAGTTTCAACAAGGCTAATTAATGCATGCTCAGTGGAATGTTTATGACGAAAACCAAATTGCCGGTTGCAAGGTAGATTATTCTTGGTTAAACACTTGTAAAGACGAGTATAGATTGACTTTTCAAATATTTTGCTTAGCACAGGGAGAAGCGATATAGGCCTATAATTACTACTAGAAGAAGAATCACCATATTTGTAAACAGGAATGATAGAAGATTGCTTAAGACGTTCTGGAAATACACCTTCTTGAAAAGATGAGTTAATGATTAGTGAGAGGTGTTTAGAAAACAACAGTGAATGGTCCTTAAGAATTGAAATTAGGAAACTATTCGGACCAGAAGATTTTTTTATATCAAGTTTTAGGATGAGTCTTTGTATTTCTTTTTCCTCAACTGCATTTAGAAAAATGGATGAAAGATTTTTCTCAATCTTAATCAAGTAGAACTTAAACGAAAATTTTGATTGTTTAATTTTGCCAGCTAGATTATGCCTGACAGTAGAGAAAAAGTTATTGAATGTTTCAGCAACGTCTTTAGCTTCATAATAGCTTTTATTACCTACATTTAAACAAATGGTGTTGCTTGATCTTTTCTTATTTCGAGAAATAAGTGCATTCACTGTTGACCAAGTCTTACTTAAATTTGTTGAGTGCTCCTTAAAGTAAGCCTCATAGTACTTTTGTTCTGATAGTTTGCTTCCCTGTTTGAAACGATTTCTTAAAGATTTATACGAATTATAAAGTTCGGGTTTTTTGACCGAATTTACACATTTGCAATATATTTTGAAGCTTTTATCACGTTCAGCCATTATTTCACGAAGTTCCTTGTTTATCCATGGCTTTTGTCGAAAGGAAATTTCTCGCTTAGTTAAGGTTCGTCAAGGTGCATGCTCATCCACTAACCTCGTCATGATGTAAAAGAAAGTATCATAAAAGTCGTTAGTGGTTCTAGCATTAATGTAGATAAGTTCAGGGTCTAATGATTCAAGATCTTTCTCGAATTCATCCGGAATATAGTTTGAAAAGTCTCTAGTTTGGGATGCCTTAGAATAAGAAGGAAAAGCTGTTTCTAAGTCTTTAATGATCGAGAACTGGATTAAGTGATCAGATATATGGCATGTAATATTACCAGACACAATAGGGTACTCAAAACTATTAATAAATATGTTATCAATTAGTGTGTTCGAGGTGTCAGTCACACGCGTAGGTAAGAACATATTAATGGTAAGAACATATGTGACTCCATTGTCTGAACAAAATTGGTTATCGGCGTGTTTTTGGAAATATTTAAAAGATTAATAAATATTATAATCACCCATGAGGAAACAGAATTTATTTCTCTCGATAACTTGTACAGTGCTTGGGAAAGATAATCGTCTGTGAATTCGTTTATCGACATATCTGAATAAATAAATTCGTGAATAAATTCCTGCTTGCAAATTACAAATCTAAAGACTAATAAAATAACGACCTTTCTATTATACTTTTAATCATCTGTTGAATCTATGAATCTGTTGAATCTGTTGAATCTGTGAATCTATTCAGATTACTCAATTTTTTAATAGCTATATACTTGTATAACAGAAAAAAAGTTTTCATACGTTATTTACAGCTGATGAATGTAAGAACATGAAACTATTAGTTCTGTAATAATGCTATAGTTTTCTATTCCTTTCTGCTCTGAAATTGCTCCATTTTTGTTGAGCACTCTTGCTGCAAAGTGATATATTGCTGTTATAAATACATCCACAGATTATATTACGCTTTTTAGGCAGAATAATTTCAATAAAACATGTTTCGAGATATGCTTTGGTTTGTACATTAAACTATCAAAATCCAATCTATTTTTGAAGGTGTATGACTTCGAAATAAATAATCCCGCGCCACCATGTGAAGACTCGGTTGCCGTGTAACAGAACGAGTAGTTTGGTAAGTGAACTTACGAAGTTCGGCTAATCCGGATTTTATGCTCAGTTATACCTATGACGTCAAATTTAAAGTCGAGAGAAGCTAGCGCGCTGAAAAGATGTTCAGAGTTTTTTGCGAGTTACATGATATTCAAATGTGAAATAGAAAAAAAAAGTTTTTAAGTCAGAGGTTGCTTCTTTGAATTCAAGTAAATCATAATATTTACGAGTGTTTTAAATTTCTATTTTATTATCCCCTTGTGTGGGGATTTGCAGTAAATTGCAATTTTTGAAAAATGTTTTTTCTGCCTCATTAGGCAGAGAGTAGTTATCAATTAAACAGTCAAAATCTGTTATCAAGTCAGAGTTGTTTACAAGATTAAGTTCGTAGTTCGACAAATTCGATTTATATGGATTTATATCTGAGAGACAAAGCTGGCAGAAAAATACTTCTTTTTCTTCAAGGTAAGAATTTATTTAGGAGCTATTTAGGTCAGTGATACATTTTTTACAATAAACATTTTGGCAGAGTACACAAAGTACGTGTTTTGATTTTCTAACTTTTCTTTTGCATTTGTAGCAACAAAGTTTTTTATAGTTCTTTTCAATACTGAACTTTACTGCAAAGTTTACTACTGTCACATGATTTGCGAATAACTCAATTATGAAACTCAAATATGTTAAAAACTTTAAAGAAGAAATATTGTACAATAAACATGATCTTGAACAGAATTACGAGACCTATCGACGTAGTTCATACTTTTTGAAAACAAAATCAGGAAACTTCATTGACAATTGACTTTCATGAGTTAACGATATATACGAGCCTGCCTCTCTTAGTCAGTACTTTAAAGCCCTATTTGAAACTGTAAACGAGTAAATCTTTTTAGAAGTTTTTAGTTGCTTTAATTTAGTCCATAACTTTTTGTATTCACGGCACAAACTTTCTTTGATATAAACCTGATTGCTCTTTACTGCTGGCATATTTAAATCTTTCAGTTTTGATCTACTGTTTAAAACTTTAAGTGAGTTCTTTCTTTTAGTGAACTTTATGATAATTTTATTTTTAGCTGGTGAAGGCAATGGGTGGCATGCTTCGATATTGTCTGGACTTATGTCGCAGTCAATTCGTTTAAACAAATCAAGGACTTCTTCTTCAGAACTATTTTCAGCAAGGCCAACTATTTCCAATGAAAAATCAGCGCTGTGACAAATGTTTTCTGCTAATAATCCTAGTTTCTTGTCCCCACATTAATGTTTTTGTTTAGCTTTCTTTGTGAAAAAAACATGATTCGCGAATTACCATCAGTACACATAAAGATGTTTGAGTAGAAAATATTAATGAAACAATTTTTGAGACATATGGATGGTTTCAACTCAGGGGAAATTGTTGACTCAGCTAAGTTTTGGGGTAAAAATTAACCAATCAAATTTTTTAAAATCAAAATTTTAACCCACTATAAAATGTTAAGTCAGTAATCTTGGGAAAATACTGCAATGTGATTGGTTCTTGAAGTATTGATGATGTCATGTTGAAACAATCCATATCAGACTGCTGGCTAGCTAAAAAAGACAACATTTTTCTGAAATCATTTTTTGATCAGTACCTAACAGCATTAATACAGAATATATATAGCTAAATGTCTAAATTCACTTCAACAAGAGGCTTAGATGAAAAAACATTTTGCTACGATGATGAACAAACAAAAAGTCATCGCAAGTCACAAACTTTTTCAACTTTATTGAATTAACTTTTCAAGTTTTGTTTCCTTAAAAAAATAAAAGTCAAAGTCAATTCTCCAAAAACCATTTTAAAAGAGCTGGAGAATTCATTTCAATTCTAAAACTGCATGCCATAAAACTAATTGTATTGTCAAAAAATTTATCTCTATCTAATTTTTACATACATTAATGATGACTGGTAATACTTACCCAACACTTGAGCATAAAGAGATCAATAAAACATTGGACGAATAAAACATCGATAAAACATTAAAAATGTTGTTGCCATTTCTCTCCAGTAGTCATTACTCGCATGCACAAAATTCGGAAAAGCCTATTGGACGCAAAAAAGTATAACAACGTTGAGCACATACACGTTTTTTTTGTTTTTTTTTTTATAAGAAACCAAGCACCAGACCTAGTTCCAAAAGTTTCTTAGCCATTGTCTAAATCTGCTTCCAAAAGTTTCTTAGGAAGTTTCTTAGGTTTTAACGAATAAAAATTGCCAAAACGAAGAAAATACTAGTTGGTTGTTTACTGATTGTTCTTCCTACAACATTTGTACGATTTAAAACTATGTAAACGCAAAAGACTTTAAGCATGGCATAAATAATGCCTTCTTTACCTCAAATTGGTACATTCAAAGTAATTTAACATAGAAAAATCTGCAAGGAATTTCCTTATCAAAAAATTGCAACATTTACCTTCTTCAAAAGTTTCTAAATTTTTTGCTTGTCTAGTTCTAATTTTCTTATAAACTGGTATCTTATATATATAAAAAAACGTGTATTATGTGATGTAACCTTGTTTTTACAATAAATATGTGACCTCGTGAAGCCTCATAATACCTTTTTAAATAAAGTAAAATCATTAGTTTCAATATTAATACCAGAAGTTCCGTCATGGCATATTATTTGTTTGAAAATATTAATTCTGTTAGTCAACTGATATACGTAAAGGATAAATTGAATGTAAATCAAGTAAATTGTCAGACTAAAAATACTTGCTTCTTATCAAAAAAGCGTGTATAGTGATAAGTATGAAGAAAGTAAGACAACTTTGAGTTGCTATTGCCTTGAAATAACATCCTCCCCAAATATAATCTTTTTGTTGCGATTTCTAATTGAAAAAAAATCTTCTCGTTGTAATAATGATGCCAACCAATTTAATTTACTTTACTTTTTTATTGTTTGTTTATATTCCTTGCCTATTTTTTTCTTATATTTATTTATTTATGTTTTTAGTTATTTATTTATTTATTTAAATAGCAATAATACGTTTTTATGTTTTTTAAATTGGAAGCTTGATTTCTTCGATGTTGGTCGACTGTCGCTGTTGGAAGGTTGTCCATATTACTTAGTCTTAATTCTTAGCGCTAATCCGAGCAGTGTGGACAGCAAAACAACAGCAAGACACCAACAAATCTCAAAATGGTATCTCAATTAAATGTTGAACGGGAGTTGTCAAACATTAGATGTACTTTGCATTGTTTGCAACTGAGGTGTGTACGTGACTGCCTAATAGTTAAAGAATGTCATCGAGCCAAGGAATGAAATAAGCAAATAGAACTCCCAAGACGCCAACAAAGCTCAAAATGGTATGATAATTAAATGCTGAATGGGAGCTTTCAATCAGTTGTAATTTGTGACTGACATGGGTACGTGACTGCCTATAGGCAAAAGAATGCTGACCGGGCGCCGTCAATTATTATTTGTAATATTTGACTGATCTGCGTACGTGACTTTCTATTAGCTCAAAAATGCTGAACGGGAGCTGTCGATGTCAGTACTTTGTGACTAGTAGCTAAAGAATGTCGTGGGAATTCCTATCAGGTTTTTCTGGGTACACATGAAAAAATGGTGTTTGCCTTAATAGATACTTTGGAACATGATACTGCTGACAGCAATTGAATCAAGATGTTTACCAGTTGCAGAAAGAATTTTCGTTGAATAGAAAACACAAAACACCATAAAGTAAGAAATGCAATAGAGAGTCAATTAATCCACTTAAGATGTATATAAAAAGGCAAGTTTCATTCAGACAAACGAAAACAACTAGAAAACTTTGGGAACACAGCAGCGAAATCTTCTACATTAGATCCTTGAAGGTAAGATAAGTCTACAAAAATATTTTCCTATATAGAAGTAAGTTTATGAGCAATGAGATCTTGAACCTGGCTTTTTTCTTTAGCAACACTAGTGAAGAATTAACATCAAAAGGCTATAGACCTTGCTTTAATTTGGTTTTGGAGCATTTACGGTATGGACAGTTCTCCTTTTTTCAAATTTCTCGTCGAAAATTCGCAAACGTCACACAAATTTGTTTTTCGGAAGACACCTCTACTGGACATTACATACCAGTTACTGTAGTAAATACTTAGACTGCCGACAACATTTTTTGGCATACAGTATAGAGATAAATTTTTCGGCATATACTTTGTACATATACAGACCTCCACATTCGTATAAAGGTTGTTTGTTGAAAGGAAACTCATTG
>JANSTP010224548.1:0-11424 GCA_025330745.1 Cladonema radiatum | reverse complement strand
TGCAATAATCTATGCTATAAGTACAGTAACTATTTTATTAAGAAACTTGATAACAAAACCAATACTTTGCTTTTGCCAAAAATACTTAGTTAAGTTATTCAAAAACATGTGTTTGAGAATTTACAGCTTGATGGTATAGGATCGCGCAGCGATCTAGGACTGCGTTGGCAGGCCAATACGACGCTTCAGCGTCGTGCGACGCTGCATGCAGCTAGTCTTAATAAATAGACTTCTACAAACACTTAGCTAACCAAGCTTGGTACACATATACCCCGAATGGTCCCGAATACGTTTTGGTCCATTTTGCTATAGCAACACCCTATGACATCATCAAAAGGCCAAATTTGGAGATTTTTAATAACTTCACCTGCAGTTTGATCTTAGGGACCAAACCTGGTACACTTATATCTCAAATGGTTCCGAATATTTTTATGCGCATTTTGCAAAGCAAAATAATTTATAACGTCACCCATGGGTCAATTTTGGAAATTTTTAATAACTTCACCTGTACTTTGCCTTTAGTGACCAAACTTGGTACACATATACCCCGAATGTTATTTGGCTCATGTTGGCGGATGGTTGCCATGGCAGCAGCCTATGACGTCTTTTAGTCATGAATATTTCAATTCCAAATATATATTTCAAATTTTCTTTCGTTTTGAATATGCAATTTGCATTGCTGGCACTACGTTAGCAGGCCAAACCAACAGTTCAGCGTAGGGTCGACGCTGCGTGCAGCTAGTACATATATTAAAAGCGTAGTGTGAGATTTAAATATGGTCATGCAATTTCCTTATTTGGAAAACAAAAGTGAAATAGAAGATTTTTATTGGCTCAAAGATGAGCATTTTAGGCCAATAGTAACGACCTATGACGTCATTAAAAATTCAATTTTCGAAAATTTTTATAACTTTACTTGTACTTTGCCTTTATTAACCAAACTTGGTACACATATACCTCGAATGTTTCTGAAGATTTTTATAACAATTTTATTAGTTGGTTGCTATGGTAACGGTCTATGGTGTCACTAAATGGCTAATTTTCCACATTTTCTATAACTTTTTTTGCTTTTAGTACAAAAACTTGGTACACATATACCCTGAATCGTTCTTAAGATTTACACACCAATTTTGACGGTTGGTTGCTATGGCAACTGCCTATCTTTCACTCATTTTTTTACCGCCTTTAATAAGAGAAATGGCACTACAAACAAGGGATTGTGTGGCGATCTCTTGCTTGGACTGCGCTAGTAGGGCTTTGCGACACTTCAGCGTCGTGTGGTACTTTTCTTTGAAGGGAGTGTCTATAAGTTAATTCTATTAACGTCGCAACAATCTTCGACTTTATAAGTGCAGCAACTTTATAAAAAGTAACTTGATAATATGTCCAATAACAGGTATCAGGTATCGGATACCTGTCATCCTGAAACAGGTATTGGATCCCTGAAACAGGTATAGGATCGCGCAGTTATCTGGGGCTGCGTTAGCAGGCCAATACAACGCTTCACATTGTGCGACGCTGCGTGCAACTAGTATATATTAAAAGCGTAGCGTCACGAACCTTATTTGGAAGTGGGCACGCCTTATTTGGAAAACGAAAACGAAATAAAAGATTAGATAGATAGATAGATAGATAGATAGATAAATAATACCCAAAGATACCCAAAATGGCCCTGCATATATTCGGCCTATTTTGACATATTGTTGCTGTGACAACAGCTTGCGACATCATTAGAAGTTCAATTCTGGAAATTTTCTATAACTTCACCTTTTCTAGTGAACAAATTTGGTACACATATACATCAAATAGTGCAAAAAGTTTTAGGGCCAAATTTCACGGTTGATTGCTATGGCAACAGGCTATAATGTCATGGAAAAATTGTAAACAATAGCGAAATCGTAGCTAATATTTTCAACGATTTTTTCATTAATGTTGTGAAAAATCTGATCTCTGATAATCTAGAAAACAAGCATGATTTAGGTGTGAGTCCTGAGCCCTTTGAAAACATCATATTAAGATATGCTAACCATAAACCAATAATTGCCATTTCGGAAAGGTTTAGTTCTGACAAATTCACTTTTTCGACAGTAACAAAGCATATATCTCTAGGGAAATTATCAACCTTAATGAAAAAACAGCTACTCAGGACAATGACATTCCTAGAATGGAGAATAATGGAGAATAATTTGGAGAATAATTTGGAGAATTATGCTGATTTCTTTGCAGGATTTTTGCTAAATCTCTTTAATCAATTTAATCACTGCATCTCTTCTTCTAGTTTTCCAGACATTTTAAAAAGTGGCAAGAGTGAGTCCGATACATAAAAAAGGTTCGAAAATAAATGTAACTCACTTCTCACTACCACCCAATAAGCATATTCTAAAAATATTCTAAAAAAATCTAAAAAAAATAACCTAAAAAAAAAAAAAAAATATTCACCTGTAATTCTGATTGCTTGTTGTTCGCCTTCACATTTTCGATAACTTTTCTTCCCAAACAACGAGTGATACAATTCAAGTCAGGGATCTTCTTGCGGCAGGAATCCCACACTGGTGCTCCGATGGCGTTACGTCCAGCAAACGAAATTCCAGATCTTTTCCAGCTCGGCAAACCCATACAAGCTTAATTAAGAAAATTATAATTAGAGGCTGTCGTCGAAGCTAGATCTTACGAATGAGTATTAATAAATACCATGAAATGATACATTAAAGCATTTGAAAAAAAAAGAGAAATTTTGGGTTTTAACAAAGGGAAGGGGGCTTAACTCTATTCGGGCCATGCTTTTTATGCCACTGAAAAGCCGGGGATATAGGTATAAAATAAAATATTTATGGTAAAATAAATAAAATAAAATAAATAAAATACAGGTATTATATGGCAAGAATTGGGTAATCTTTTAAGTAGATAGATACTTCTAAACAGTTTGTTTTTAAGCAAAAAGTCATAAAGTATCTTGCCATAATTTATTTTAGATCAAAAGCTTTTAAAACAGAACTAGTAGGGGAGGGAGCACTCCCCCTGGTCTGAATAGGGTTAAGAAGGAAAGAAGCTTTGTTTAATGATTTTTTATTAATGTTATTAGGTAAGCTCCGACAATTAGTTTTCTAAATCATGGCCGAATGAGCCTACGCGACCACGTGCCTTACACGCCCAAGGCACGTTCGGCGTGTTAGGCACGCGTGCGCGTAGGCACGTTTGTAATGTTTGGCATGTCATTTAGCAAACTCGTTTTGTTATCACCGTGCTTCACTAGTAACTTTCAAAACAGTCAATGTCCGTCTGAACAACTACTTTCTCACTGAAGGAAACATTGTCTCTTCTTTTCTTTTGGAGAAAAAGAACGAAGTTCTAGGAAAAATATATAAAACTCATACATTAATGCAAAGGTATTTATATTTATTCACCTCTCAGATGATAAAAAATTCCATAAAAAATATCTTTATAAAAGAAAAACAAACAACAAAAACGTATTAATATTTGAGACCATCCATCAACCAGCGATTAAATTTACTGAAATTCACTCTCGTCCAGAGATGAATTAAAACAAATTCTACATTTACTTAAGCGAAAAAACTAAAACAAACACTCCCTTTCTATCTGTTGAAGAATTGTTGTTTACCAGAGGGTAAGTGGTCACATGTTCGAAAACTCGAACATATCTTCGTCTTGGTAGGTAGAACTTTTTTCTAGGTCCAGTCAAAGTTCCAGTTATCGAGTTTTAACTGCACTTTAATCCATCAAAATTGTGCTAAATAAGATTTTTTAATAGTTTTGATGGCAAAAATTAAAATTTAACCCCCAGCAGAGTTGAAAACTGCAGAAAAGTAAATATTTTAGCCAATGGCAGAAAAAAATATTCGGGATAAAAGGAGAAACTAAGCAGTTTTCAGATTTTGTCGTTTCCTTTAACATGCAATATCTGAATAGGCTATATCTCGTGATAAGTCCGAACGTGCCCACGTGCCCTATGCGCTCTTCGTGCTTATCTGTCAATGGCTCGTAGTATTAGTGAGGGGGTTGGGTGATGATGTACTTTTTGTACTCTGGACACTCTAAAACGGCTAACTTGACCTCTACTGTGTACCAAGAATTTTTTCTATCAAAATGATGGTATTAGTCTTCTAGTACGAAATTTATGAAAATTTTGAAAAATTTCATGTTTTGTGACTACTTACTTCCCGAAAAACAAATAATAAACTTTTGTCGGTCGCAGCAAAAAAGTATCAAACCCTAGACCATCGGTACGTTAGTCAGCACTCCAACCCATCGAGCCATCAGGAGATGCAAAGGCGTGGCGAAATTTGTAATAACAAAATTATATACCGAATCTAAAGTTTGATTGTCCAGATTTTATAATCGGTGATGACTGGTTAAAACCTATCAAAACACTCACTTATACCGTTACAATATATGCTATGAACAAAAGGGAAATTCTGTAGTCATCTTTTGGATTCTTAAAGGAAGTCTTAGCTGAAGGTGTGCGCTGCTTACAAGCTAGTTAATGGACGACACGGTATCAACTGATACAAACCAATCAGAAGGAGGGCATTATTAATGAACGACTCGATTCAAAAGAAGCAAACCAATCAAAATGAAATAAAAATGAAGCAAAACAAAAAATAAACCTGAAATGAAGCAAACCAATGAAAACATTTTGTTAATAAGACGGGTTCTCTTTTTTTAAAGCAAGCCAATTAGACTTCAAGATTCTTTTTACAGGGGTTTGCATAAAAGAATCAAACCGATTAAAAACCGAACTAAGAAAGTAGGAGTTTTCACAGCTTAACTATTTCTACTAACGAGACTACATAATAGATCGTGCCCAGACATAGACGCTCATGTTCATAGGCTGTCTAGCTGGAAGATACTAATCTGAGAGATAAAGATGATATGATGAAAATTAGTTTGAAACCAATTTTCTGTGTTTTCCTCGAAAGAATCAACCTAGTCCAATGTTTCAGTTGCCTCACCCTAAATCCGTCCCTGGTTATATGAATTTGATAATGTTTTGATACAGTTTCAAAAGATAAATATGTCAGAGAGTACATTTTTCAATCAATTTGTATATAAGGATCTGAGGCATATAAAATTTGGAAAATTCATGCCTGCATTGGCGGATTTAGGGTATGGTGGGCCCTAGGCCAAGTCATTTTGCGGGGACCCTATTTCGAATCTCTATTTTTTGGAAATGTTAAGGAGACAAAGCAAGTTTTAAATTAAATTATGACTAGCTAATCACAAAAAGTTTTTGAATATTTAACAAGTTAAAGTTTAATAGAAGTTTGTGTCTAAAGTGGTACTGAACTACCCGTTTTTTCAGCAAACTATTTTCCATTATTATACCTCACGACAGTTCTTCTTATTTAGTAATTCATGTACGCTAACAATAACGATAATCATTTCTTTCTCATAGTACTTGCCAAATGAATTTTTACAGTTTTAATTTAGAAAACTAACACTCTCATTAGACGAAACGGTCTTGAAGTAGTGAAATTAAAATATGTAATTTGGTTCTTACTTTTGGGTCAAACAAAATTTTTAAATCAAATTTTGGTTGTCGTTGCGTACTGCTTAGTTCCGTTGACTTTTGTCAGAATCCTCCAGCTTTGATTCCCGTCCGGGCTTAAAAAGGTTGACTGTTACAATTAATTAATATCTAAAGATTGGATTGAATCAAGATTTTTAGTAGATTAATTTTTAAGCAATTAAAAATAGCCTTTTTCTTCAATACTGGAAGATAGCGAGAAAGGTGAAAAACTTGAAAAAATTTCTCCCTGCTTGGCAAGGTCTTACTTAGCAGGGGTAATTTGAAGGTTAAATAGATGCTAAGCATTTGGATACGTGTTCAAGTTTCATTAGATTTTCGTATATACTAACCCTATATTACATGTTTGCGAGGGAAATACCGGAGAATGTTGACAGACGAAGCGGAGGTCAATATTCGAAGGTATTTCACGAAGCAAACATGTAATATATGGATTATTACCCGTCATTGATAATTGTTTCCTTCAAACTCATAGATTTTAGTTCGTTTTGTTTTAATTATTCTATCTTAAAACTCTTAAAACACAATAATTCATAAAGGAAAACTTTTGAACGTGAGGTATTTTGCATAATGCCATTGCATTGAATTTGTTTATTTTTTTTGTTGTTGTGCAAAGAAAATTGACGTGGCCAATAGCAGCGGGCAAATACCGCTCTGTATTTGCCCGGCGTCAATGGCAACAAGAGTTTTTAAACCAATCAAAATGCCGAAATTTTTTATACAGAAAATCGGCCTGCTTAGGTGGGTAATAATAATTGAAAAACTGGAGAAAATGTGTGCAGTCTTGAATATTTTGAGGTCCTTTCTCACAGACAGCCAGCTATCTATATATGTAAAAGAATTTTTTAAAAAATACACCAGGAAGTCAATGCAAAGTTCTTGTGAAGCGCCCTATTAAAATTGTAGAACTTTTGAATTTTCCAAATGAATTTTGGCAATATCTTCCTCCCATATCCTTCATATCCATATTCTAAAAGTAGGACGTGAAAATATTTAGAAAAAAATAGTTAAAATGGACAAAAATTGAACAATTTTCGAACAACTTCTTTTTCTGCAACCTGGAATTGACTCCTCTGTTTTGGGCAAATTGAGACCCAATTTTCGACTTTTTGTTTCACAGTTTTGCCCCTAATAAGAAGTTGTCAAACCAAAAATCAAAAACTCTATTTGAAAATATTTTCCAGGTTGGGTAAAATTGCCCTTCCTCAGGCCGAATAGGGTTAAGTAATCCTAGATTATGTTTAGAAATGCATCAATCCTTTGATTTCACTCGAAAAGTCTCGAAGGTTCTGTCAATTATTGTTTTGATTGAATAAAGCACGTAAAAATGCAAAAAAACTGTTACCATTTCAACAATAAAAATTTCCTTTCAGAGAGGCAGAAATTTCATTAAAGCTTATATATTTTCCCGTGTCTCTATTATGTTTTCAGTGATAATAACCAAGCTCTGACGTAGGATTGTCTCTCAGATCGTCAAATATTTTCATGAAGTAATTCTTTGAAATTTCATTTTGCTGAAGTATTTATGATTGTCAAATCGCAGAACCCCTCTCAAGTGCGGGGCCCTAGGTCTGTTAATTCAAGGATTTAACCCTCTGTTTACAGCTGTCTTTTTTTGAATTTGTCGTTATATTTTTATGGACATAGGAACTTGACACCCATATGTAAATTCTTTTTTTTGGGGATGGTTACCAACCACAAAAATATTACTTTTCAGAACGGGCTCCGTTCCGAGAAAATTGGGTCTGGGTTCCATTGGACCCTCCCCCCTCCTCTCCCAGTAAACAACGTTGATAAATTTTTTTCTAATGTTTTTTATCACAATTTTTGAAAAAATTTTTACATTTAGAGGAAATGTTTAGACAAGTAAAGACTATGCAAAAATCATATTTGGAGTGGTTTTGAGCAACTAGGTTGGCAGAAATCGTCAGTTGTTTAAAAGCGTTAACATTTTTCGAAAATTTTGGACTTTTTCGGAAATTCTAGGTAACCAAGGCAACTAAAATTTTTCGAGCAAAATTTTTTTTGTTATAAAGCTAATATATTATACTTCTTTTGAGCAAACTTTCAAGGCACTATGACTTTTCTGTAGAAAATGAGAAGCAAAAGAATTGTGGGGTCCCCCCCCCAGTAAACAGCATCAGTCAAAAATCCCAGTAAACAGAGGGTTAAGGGAATTTTATTCTAAAATATATAATGGAATTCAAGTTGATAAAAATGAAAATTAATTAACATCAGAGCCAAAGCTTTACACACATAATAATTAATACACACAAAAAAAGAATGAGACTGTCTTTGTTATTGTTATTTACAAACACGACAATTTGAGCGGGCCAGTTAAATAAATTAACATATTGGCAACACGTTGTTCCAGAGTACTCAGTGAAGGAAAGCAATAAATCTGTTTGCATGTTTATTTTAAGCACAGAAAGGTCAGCAGACAGAGCGAGAAAACGGAGATAAGGCCACATCTCTATTTATCCACCTTCCCAGCAACAGGTCAATATGTTACTGCCAGAGTCGTTAGAGGATGTAACTTATCTGTCTAGCTAAATTTTATGACCAATAAAAATAGTAAAAAACATCACCACGTTGTACCCAGCCGGTCTGTGTCTAATGCCAAGTTCTAGCAAGCAACTTAAAACTGGAAACTTACTGTTCTAAACATAAGGCTAATGAATATTTTTTTAACGTGTCTATTCAACAACATGACATCAAAGTTAGTCATCGTCTTTCCACAAAAAAAAAAAAAAAAAAAAAAAAAAAAAATCTTGTATTATCGTAAAATTCTTATACCGAAGGAAAAGGGACTTATTTTTGTACGGATGCAGAAAAAAAGGAGGATCTTATAAACGAAAATATTGGTCTTAAATCGGAAAACAAAATCTATATTAATCCAAGCGTGACCAAACTGAACAAGGATCTGTTATATTACGCTAAACAACATTTGGAAGATAAATTTAAGTACATATGGTTTAAGAATGAAAATCTCCTTGCTCGAAATGATAACGAACGACCAGTTATATTGAAAAGTCAAACTCACGTCGATAGTCTCAAATCAAATTTAGTGATGGATGATTCAGCACAGTCTAGCTACTAGTAATCAGTTAAGAATAATTTTTTTGTGTGTTACTTAATTATATGTTGTGTTCTTATACTTCGCTATGGATTTAGACGCAGATCTAGATACCTCAAATATCAGTGATAATAATATGCATTCTACAGAATATGAAAATCTAGAATCTCTTCCGAAACTGGATTTATCAATACCAATTCCAGATTATTTAGATTTAGAATACTTTCGGGATATAGAGTGTTTTGATGATTTTTCTAAGTTTAATTTTTTTAATGTCGACCAATTGTCTCAGGCTAACAAAGAAGGAATAGATCTCTGAATTATTCATTCGAATATACGTTCTATCGATCGAAATCTAGATAACCTTCATTTGTTACTAAGTAAAACTCACATAAGCTTCGATATTATTATGCTGTCCGAACTTTGGTATCCTAGGAAAAAACAACTTTTTCAGGTACCTAGTAATCTTAGCGGATACCATCCCCTAGATCTGATCTCTGGTGAATCGCAAAATAGTGGGTGTGGAATTTTTGTAAAATGCAATTTGGGCTATAAGGTGCGAGAGGATCTAATTATCTCAAATTATTCAACTGACAGTGAGTTTCAATTTCTATGGATCGAACTTGAAGCGAAAAGATCTAATAATGTTTTGTGTGGTGTTTGTTACCGACACCCAAAATCTAACCTAAAATTGTTCATAAAATATCTTAGAGAAACTTTACTAAAGATAAATGAGGAGAAGAAAGAAATATTTTTTGGAGGGGATTTTAACATAGATCTTTTGAATTATGGAAATCCTGAAGAGACATGCGAATTTTTAGACACTATTCTGACAATATTTTTACGAATACTGTTCATAAAAAATCTGTTAGTGGTAACATAATTGCACCTATCACAGACCATCTTCCAAATTTTGTTTTAGCAGAAAAAGCAACTCTGAAAACGACTACTAACCGGTGTGTATTTAGGGACTAAAGGAAATTAGACACACAAACTTTAAAAGCTGATTTTCAAAAACTGAAAATCAAAGAGTCGATATCAACCATGGATTGTCCAAACCACATGTATGATTTTTTTCATAAGGAACTAACAGCTCTCTTAGACAAGCACATGCCAGTTAAGAAACTAACACGAGACCAACAGCGCCATCAAAATAAACCATGGATAACCAGTGGCATATTAAAAGCAATCAAGAAAAAAACTGTCTTTATGGTAAGTTTATGGCTAAAAAAGACAAATTCTCTTTTGAAAAATATAAAAGTTATAGGAACAAAATTAAAATTTTGATAAGAAACAGTAAAAGAGATTACTTTGATAGTTATTTTAACAAATATATATGTGATATGAAAAATGTAGAAAGGAGTAAACGAATTGATTGGGAAATGAGCAAGGAAGACTATACCATCCAGTATTTCTTACAACAATAAAACGTACAACGGCACTTCTGATGTCTGCAATGCATTCAATAATTATTTCGTAAATGTTGCTCCAAAGTTAGTTGAAAAAATGGAGAAAGTACTCATCCTATTTAAAAAACCAAAATGCAAATACAATGTTCTTGCAACCAGTAACAGAAGATAATGTGAAAGACTTAGATGTGAAATGTGAACAAAAAATTTAGATGTGAACAAGGCTTTAGATATCTACATGTTTCCAAACAAAGTTATCAAAGTGTTAGTAGATGAAATATCACCGTCCTTAGAACATATTTTCAATGCCTCATTTAGCAGTGGACTATTTCCTGAAAAACTCAAATTAGCAAAAATTACACCAATATTTAAAGCGGCGATAAGGGGAATGTTTCAAACTACCTGCGAGTCTCAGTGCTACCTGTTTTTTGGAAAATCCTTGAGAAACTAATGAATGAACAGTTAAAATGCTTTCTTGAAAAATGTTCGATTCTGTATGAAAATCAGCTTGGTTTTCAGAAAAATAAGTCAACATCCTTAGCCGTAACTTACATTACTTTCCGAGTCATAAAAGCGTTAGAAAATAAAGAAGTACCATGCACAGTGTTCCTTGATTTTGCCAAAGCATTCGATATTGTGGACCATAATATTTTACTGAAAAAACTTGAATGGTATGGAGTTAGGGGTATTGTCAATGATTGGTTCAAATCATATTTAATAAACAAAAAACAATGCGTTAAGGTTCAGTCGTCACTTTCTGATACACAAACTGTTACATACGGTGTTCCACAGGGATCAGTTATAGGG
Source organism: Cladonema radiatum (assembly GCA_025330745.1). NCBI lineage: Eukaryota > Metazoa > Cnidaria > Hydrozoa > Anthoathecata > Cladonematidae > Cladonema > Cladonema radiatum. The sequence continues at coordinate 587 of JANSTP010224548.1, read as the reverse complement.
CCAACGTTATTTTTGATCTACATTAACGATTTACCAAACTGTTTAAAGTCAGCATTTATAAGCTTAATATTTGCAGAAGACACCAGTTTACTTTTTTCTGCTCTAAACCTGGCTTCGTTAAAACAAACTGTAGAGTCTGATTTGGCTGGAGTAAACGTTTGGTTCAGGGCCAATAAACTAACGCTGAACATTTCTAAATCAAATTTCATAGTTTTCTCCTTAAAAAATAGTATCAAACTAGAATTAAAATTGGAAGATCAATTAATTTGCCAAAAGGACTTTGTAAAGTACTTGGGATTTGTAATTGATAGCAAGCTTTCCTGGAAAAATCATGCAGAGCTAATTTCCAAGAAAATGTCACGTGGATTAGGTATTTTATCAAGAATCAAAAACTTTGCATCTCTACACATGCGCAAGTTGATTTATCATGCTTTTATTATTTCTCATGTTAAATATGATTTAGAAAACTGGTGTGGTGCCTGTGTCTCTTACACGAAGCAAATTGAAACTGTAATTAAGAAAGCAGTCAGAATATTGTGTAACAAACCTTACAATTATCCTTCAAAAGAATGCTTTCTTGATTTGGG
>JANSTP010224436.1:3404-21114 GCA_025330745.1 Cladonema radiatum | reverse complement strand
AGGAACTGGAAAAATACTCAATTGCAGTTTGCTGCATTGAATTTGCTTTATTAGAACTGATTTTCTACGATTTTCGATCAAATTTCCTTTTACCCCCTGGAATTGACCCCCAGTTTTGGGCCAATGGGACCAAATTTCGAAAAAAAAAATTTGCCATCTTATTTCCCATAAAAAGTCGTTACAAGTCACCAAAACTCATGTTCATACGTATAGTACAACAGGCACTATCTAAAAAAGTTTGTCAGGTAAGGTAAATTTACCCCCCCCTCGGGCCGAATGGGGTTAAGATCAGATTAATTATGGGATATTATCTATAATTTTCTTAAAATATGAGGTCATTTTTAAACTTCAGTTGTATTTCTGACAATGAATTCCTCAACCTCAACCTCACAATGCTGGGCTTTTAGATTACTTTGTGAATCATCTTCTTTTCTTTACCCACTAGGATATCACTTGGATCTGGCTGTTATTGAAAATGCTGTGGAACAAGCAGATATTTATCCTCAAAACATTGATTTTTGGAGAAGCATTTTTGTGAAAAATGTGAACAATTGATTCCGTTTCCATCTGAAGTTCCTGTGGATAGAATAAAAACAGCGTTTATATATTTGAAAAACAACTTTCAGGTTGACGAAACGAACTGAGAATATATGACGATCACAGAGATTTCACGCTTTTAGTATGCAGAGTGACTATCTTATGTCCAATTTGATTTCACATATTTTTCTATTTTGTTTTTTTAATTCATGTAGTTTTTAACACGTTTATTTCCATTTTTTACTGGCTACCCTTATCTTAGTGATCGCATATTGGTCTGCCTCTTGTTGGTAGAGGAGATGCCCTCCCCAAAGTCTGTTTTTTCTTAACTCAAGAATCAGATATTGAACTTGAAATACCTATCTGCTAAGATTTTGATACTTGATGTTGAACGCTTATATTTAGTTGTACAGTAGATTCTCGATCTATCGAACCTCCACGGAGCACATATGGCTGTTCGTAAAACCAAGAGTTTGTTATATCGAATGGGAATATCCAAATTGCTTGTCTCTGAAGGGAAAGAACTTATTTTGTAATGTCGAGAGTTCGCTATATCTGGGGTTCGTAGTTGTTTTTATTGTTCTTGAAGACTTCTGAAACATGAATTGTACTTGTCCCTTAAAATAAAATACAAACATGTCGTATAAAAAAATTGTGGCTATTACCCCCCCCCCTGTAAATTTTGTTTTTCGAAAAGATTCCCAGTACCCCCCCCCCCCTCTCCATGTACTAAGATCCCCCTTAGGAACCTTAAAATATTTTGTTGCTGTTTTATTTTTTAGATAATAGACAAAATGTCCAACAAGAAATGAAAAAACCCAGATTGGGAAATATTGGAGAAAGATTGCGCTAAAAAAGGTTGGGAGGCAAAGTAGAGGCTCTGCCAAAATCAGCAAATTCTAGTAAGATCAACCACATACTGCCTTGTCAAGAGTTGACTGTTCAACGCTTTTACTCTGAATTAAACGGGAATATCCAAAAATATGCTCCTCTGGGACTGCTAGTGTTTGTGCCCTATCCGAAAGATGATGGAACAATTGAAGGAATCAAAAGTTCATGTCTTCTTCATTTTGATACCTCGAACCCCAGTGCGAAAAACACTGAATGTGATATTCTTGCTTCTGAAAGAGGACCTTCCTGTAGTAACATAAATCAAATTCCAAATGTCAGTCTTATCCATGTCGCTTCGTAAGTTGACCGATCCCCACATCGACGCTTTTCCGAAATCCATTTTCCCGAACGGACAGTTTGAATCCACAAATGTCTTCAAATCGGATTCATTCAAGGCAACGTGTGAGTAAAAGCTCGAGCCTCGTCAAACAAGCTAATCCGAAACCCGAAAAAGTTCCAAGAAGTCTTAGCCTTACTGCAATGTTAAAGATGGGGCAAAATAGTTTGGATAACATAGATACTGTCCAAAATTCAATATCGGAGTTCAAGGTACACCCAGAAATGCTGTTTGAAGACATTGGGGCTTTTAGATTTCATGTCGCACCTGAAGCATTTGGACGAGGTGCTTTTCGAAACGTTCTCATGGCAACCTGCTCAAGTAACCTCGTCAGTAAGGGACAATGGGTGGTGAAAAGGTATGATGAAAGGGCAAAACATGACATCGAATTTGAAAGGAATCAAAGTTTGAAGCAGCATACCAGAAAGGCAGTTAAGATGACTGCACTTTCTGAATACTTTGCATCCAGATTGCGCCGTCATTCACCAAATGCCCCGCTGTTCCGTTATGTGAAAGCGAATCTGGGAGAAATACAATCTTCTAGAGAATTTGTTACAATTGAGCAATATATTGTTGGCAATTTTGAATAATATCCAAATGACGGATGGTGCGAGGGAAATGCTCCAGTAGAGATTAATGCTAAAGCAGAATGTCTAGCACATTTTTCGTCGATGGAATCTCAAGAGAGACTCCTTTAGACCGATATACAAGGTTGTGGTTTGTTGTTGACCGACCTGGAAATAGTGTCAGCTGAACTTATCAAGGTGGAAGAATTCCTATTTTGTTGTTGAAACTTTTGCAGAAAAGCTATAAAGACTTTTGAGTTAACCCACATATGTAATACATTTTGTCGCACGGTTGGTCTAGACCAGTTGGATACTGAAACGTTTTGTGAATACGATGCGAGGATCGTTTTACCTACTGGGGAAGTTGCAAGGATCCCGAAAATCTAAATATCTTCTGATCTACTAAACTATTTTCAAAACTTAAAACTGCATTGAGAAGCTAAATAAGTTCTCTTTCCAGCGATATATAATACTAATGGGCTAATTGAAATAAAGTTTTGAAAAAAGTTCTTCTTTCTCCAGAATTTTTTTTTCTCAAAATGGAAGCAAAAATTTTGAAAGAAATGTCTTTTGAAATAATCAATTTGAAACTTAAAGATAAAAGTCTTTTACGGCCTTCATACACGAGAAATATTTCTTTCGAGATACAGTGAAATTTTTCTTTCGAAAGAAAAATTTTGCGCTTTATAGTTTAATTTTGAAATTTTTATTTTTTTTTTCAAAAAACGGAAATTGGATTCTCAGAGAAGACAATGCATTTTAAAACTCTGTTCGATGATTTTATTAGTGAAGATAATTGAGGAAAATAAACAAACAAATCATGCAAACAAAAAGAAATCTGTGTGGGTAAAACCATGGTTGATGAATCGACTTTCAACTAGTGCTTATTCAAATATTTTTAAAGAGTTATACTTGAGAGACTCCAATTTCGGTATCTCGGCTGCCCTTATTGATAGGTTTTTATGATATAACAATGATATATTATATCTAATTTTCAGGAAATTTTGGAAAAAGTCAGACCGCACTTTACTAAACATTCAACAAATATGCGGCATCCAATATCTGCAGAGGAAAAACTGAGCATCACACTGTGATTTCTTGCTACCGGCGAATCCGCAGATAGTCTGATGTACCAATATCGCGTGCACAGTTCAACAATATCGCAATTTATTGAGCCTGTCTGCCAAACAATATACGAGGAACTTTATCCTGATTACATGAAAATGCCCGAATCTGAACACAAATGGAATCCTTTAATAGATGGCGCCTTCAACAGATGGCAATTTCCAAACTGCTTTTCTGCAGCAGATGGAAAACATATAGGTATATTGAAGCCAAACAATGGTGGATCTGAATATTATAATTACAAAGGTTTCCACAGTATTGTCCTACTGGCATTCGTAGACTTTGATTATAAGTTTTTTTTTGTAGAAGTTGGATGCCAAGGAAGGATTAGTGATGGCAGGGTGTTCAGAAGTTCGTCGATCTATAAGGCACTTAATGATGACTCTCTAAACCTACCACATGCTAAGCCCTTTCCACCATCTGGCGATCCCTTTTGGCAACATAGCCAAAGTAACCAAGAAATCCCAATAGTGTTTGTTGCTGATGATGCATTCCCGTTATCACTTTTTTGTATGAAGCCATTCAGCAAACGTATGCTGACTGATGTTGAGAGAATATTCAACTACCGATTGTCTAGACTGAGAGGAATAAGTGAGAATGCATTTGGTATCTGGTCCAATCGGTTTCGTGTGTTTAGCACCAGGGCACATTTAACTCTCGAAAAAGCAAAAAAGGTTGTTATGGCTTCTCTCGTCCTACATAACATGTTGAGGGAAAAATCCAAAGATCACTTTACCCCTGTAGGTTTCACAGATTATCTCAATGAGGAAGGAGACGTTATCAATGGGGCATAGCGTAACAACACTGAATCTGAAAATATGGCAAATTTAGAACCAATACGTCATTCTGGTCGAAAAAGCCACTCAGCTGAAGAGATAAGAACAAATTTCATGGAATATTTCAATGGACCAGGACAAGTTCCGTGGCAATGGGAAGTTTCATATCAATACTAGTTTGTAAATATTTTTGATGCTCAAAGTAATCTTTCTAAATATAATATGTCTTACAACTCGTAGTATATATGCAATAAACGAAAAATAAAAGTTATGTTTCTGGAGGAAAAACAGATGAAAACAATTTGTATTTTTGTTGTTGTTGAATTAAATTTAGCATGGAGGAGTACCTGGGTGCGAAAACAACGCAGATTGTGTATAAGTAAAGCTTGATCTAACTTGATTTTGATTTTGCGCAAAAAGCTGAACATTGTTTGCTGGGGTTGGCTGGGGAAAACGCGATGATAAAACTAAACGGTGTATCTCCAACTTTAAAAAATTTTTTCCTGCCATTATCCTCAATTTTCTCTAAATGGTCGCATATCATATCGCAAAAATGCCTGTCCCCAGATTTAGTTGTATTTTCTGGTACCGTATCAATTTCACGTTCCAGCAGATTTGTCATCTTAGCTATAGCTATATCTGTAGCATTTGGTTCGATTGAGGGACTTTTTCTCTTTGAACGTTTAGGTCCGACTGAGTTACTTGTTCTACTAACCATTTTGTTACCGGCAGACTGGTCTGGTAACTGATGGGACATAGTATTAAATGATGGTCTTGGGGTAAGATTATCATTCAGAAACATGAGTGACTCATAATAAACCCATTTACTTTTTAAAACGGAATCGGCTCCTGCACCACTTCTTTTTGAGCTTTCAATTTTTGCACGTTGAGTGGAAAAGTAAAGACGCAAACCTTGCATTTTGCTAGCAATTTCCGATTCGGTAGCAATGATACCTTGACCCTTTAGGCTTGTTTTGATTGCTGTCAATGCATTATCTTTTTTATTTTTGTTAAGGTAGTCAGGATTTTTAACGTTATATAAGATATCATACCCTGCCCATTTATCAATCAAAGCAACAACTTTGTTGTGTAACCATGCTCTTGAACAATGCTCTTTGGATTTTTTAGCATTTCTTTGAGATTGATTTTATTTTGTAGTATTTGGGGCTTGCTGTGTTTGCGGATGCGACAATTGTTGAGGTTCATTTTCGTAGATTTGCCCTTCTAAATAGTTTTCATCCTCTCCGTAATTATCAACACTGCCTTCATTTTCTTCAGCTGAGATGAGTTGCCTCATTTCTGCTTCTTCCTAAAAGACATTAGAACTACACATTTTGAAGATTTAAGTCATAAAACAGACTTAGCTAAGCACCATTCTACTTCGAAGTTCTGAACCTTTTGACTGAACATTACTATACTGTACTATAAAAAAGACGCAAATAATAAGGAAAAATATGGCCGTACCTTTGGAAGTTAGCTCCATTATTATACAGATTTCCATTATTCATTTTTCCGTTCTGATTTAAGGCAATATTGAAAGATAACTTATTTTAAATATTCTTTTCCACGTTAAAGATACAGTGTTTATGCAAGTTTTTTATTTAATTTTTCAAAATGTTTTTTCAATTAAGTAATCAACTTTTAACTTTACACCTGTTCATATGTCGGCTTTCTTTGAAAATATTTCAGAGACAAGAAATTTTTTTGATTCAAATAAAAAAAAGTTCTTGCTCGTGAAAGAAATATCATGATAATACATGATAAATTCCAATACATGATAAACTTTTATTTCAAAATAAAAATTTCTCATGTATGAAGGCCTTTAGAAACTTTTTTGATAAGTTTCCAACCTTTATTTAACACCTAAATAACCTTTTCAAGACGATCCTTCCACTAAGTTGAAAAAATGTACTTCGCTTGCTTCGTTTACGACAGCCATTTTAAAAATATTATCAGAAAAAAAATTTGCGGACCTGAATATTTTACAGAACCAGTCAGCGAAGTACTACTTTCTTAGCATACGGTTTGGCTTTTACGCAATCCATGTGGCGCTGCCGCTGGTCCTTCTTTTATTTTTTATTTTTTGTTCCTGAATTTGTTTTGTGCCATGCGCACCCCTTTCCGCTCAATAAACAAAGAAAATGCGCCTTTCTTACGAAAGAATAATGCCGTCTGCGTTTTTTCATACAGGTTTTTGCAAAATCTTTTTTGAAATGGCTGAGAAAAGCGCGGTTTTTTCAGAAAAATTTAAATAGACAAAAAAGTTTTCGCGCTTCTATTGTGGAACCTTGTTCTCGCAAAAGACTAATCTCTCGTGCATGTCTTGAGAAAATTTCAGATCGTTTCCATGATCACAGCCTGTGCGCATGGCTCTCGAAGGAAGTCAATTTTTCTTTTACCAAGCGAATTGAAATGAAAACCGTAGAAAAAGTAAAAAAGCTATCAACAAATGGGGTCTTTTTGTTTAGTTAATTAAAGATTGATCTTGCAGTTACTTTTTACAGTTTAGAAAAACATTTTGTAGATCCTGAGATGTTTTACGTCAACGATGGCCAATTTTGCGAAACGATTTTGCCTCCTTCAAAGATGAGGACACAATTTTTGGTATCTGAAACAGTCGTGCTATGCTCCCGTCGCCTGGTACTTGTCACGAATAGGAAGTGGGTTAAAGCAGCATTCCATGCACTTAAAAATTGCAGTTCAAGCATAATCATAAGAGAGTTCATAGTGTAAGTCCAAATGATTATTCAAGTTACTATGGCAAAAATATTGAAGCCACTTTTAACAGGTTGTGTAGCCGCCTTGGTTATATCGAAACACGGCAGATTTTTTATCAAGTTTTGCCACAATGTTTTCTTGGTGAAAATACTAGGTACGTTTGCTTGATTCAGTATATTGAGATCAGTACCCGAACCTTTCCAAAAAGTATAGATAATAATAGCTAATATAAAATATCCTGAAATATTAATGATATTTCTCGGCCACACGGTGGACGAGGAGTATCACAAAGGGGGAAAAAAAAATTGGAAAAAAAGAGCTTTTTCTTTTTCAGAAACAATATGATACTAACCGGCATGTGTTTGGACAAAAAATATCATCGCTTTAAAATATCTTTCACTTTCACTTCAAAAATTAAAAACAATTTAAGAGTTAAAATTCTGTTTATCATTTAATTTAAATAATCGTTGTGATACTTCTCGGCAACCATAGATGATTTTAATGACTAATTATTTACCTGGCGAGGAAATTGTTATTTCTTCGACTTTTCCCCTTTGCTAACTGCATCTTCTTTTTGACAAACAAAACATAACACTTGCTGACCATAACCCTCTTCTCCGATCGGCTCTCCACAGGTTATAAAAATTTACTCTTTACATTTCACACCTGTGTGAGCTTCACCAACAGGACTACTACAAAACTTGCAGGTCTTATCAGAATTCATGCTTGCTTTTTTTGAGAAATGAACTGCTAAAGTTTTTTTCGTTCAGAAGTCTGATGCCCTTCTTCAAATCGAAAAAAAATTCCGTACCATTTATTGAAAATAAAAAAATAAAATAATAATTAAAAAAATGACCATATAAGGTATAAAACTTTCGTCAGCTTTTTCAACGAAGTAACAGTTTCAAAACTTTTGAAAGACATTGTTTCATTTTCAAAGCCAATTGTTAACATTTTCTTTCCATTAAAAAAAGTTATTTACTATTTCATAAATTATTTTGCGTTTCGTAATTATGTGACGCCAACAATACTTGTTCAAATGAGCTACGCCAAAGATTTTTCCTGTACACCTTCTGCATGCCAATACGCCAACGGAAATTGTCTCCTCACGCCGGAGATCTTCGGCATGGAGTACACGAAATCCACACTGGAATTCACTAATAGGTTAAGAATTTCCTTCATTATCATACTCGGCCATATATTATTTTTTTTTCCTAAATAAAAGATAGGATTGGAAAGATGTGTTTGGATATAAAAGCAAATAGTGAAACTTCCCTGAAGTGCTGAAATGTCCAAGCGCCTTGAAATCTTCTTCCGTAATGATTGCCTTGATTAATTCGTTGTACCTCTCATTTATTCATACACGCTTGGTTATGTGAGAAGGAATAATTGATGATTAAAATATCACAAGAACAAATATTATACCATAATTTTACAAGTTTTACAAAGGTTGAAAGTCAGGAAAGAAAAAGGTTAAAAATATAACAGCCCTAAATAATAGGAAATGTTGAAAATGCTTATAACTTGAAAGTGAGGCAAGAACGTTTTTTATATATATAATATATACTTAGTCTATAAGGACTACGGGATAATATTTGGTTATATTTGTTTATTAGAAAAGTAATAGTAATGATGTTTTGAGTATTTTCTGATAGTTTGGCACTTAGACTTTCATGTGTTTTGGTTAAAATTGTAACATCAAGAAAGAGAAAGGTTAACCAAAAAAGACACTACAGCAACAAACTAAGAACTGGTTATATATTTTATACCTAGAAAAAAAAGAAAACTAACATGTTCCTTAAGTAAGTCTATAAGAAAATGACAGTTTGAAAAATCAAGGAACGATCAAATAAAATGAAATGTTAAATATATCACAGGCAAAAAAGAAGCTAAAAATATAACAAAATATGGCAATTATTGTTATAAAATTGACGTTTCTTGGACTTTTGCTTATAATATAGTCATAAAATTAATAAGAACTCAATTTGTTGGAATAACTAGAGAAAAGACTGTCAAAATTGCTTTTCTAGCATAGTTTAGGTTAAAAATATAACACCAGTCATCAAGCAAGACGAATAAAAAAGTCGACGAAAATCGACGAAACAAGCTAGACTAGCTTCTTTTTCTTAAAGAAATCTTTATATCTTTAATACATCTGTACATATTCTTCCTGGTGATATTTTTAACCTAAACCTCTAAAAACTTAAGCCTTCACTGTTAATATGAATAGACCTTGCAATTTCAATTCATAAAAGAATAAATAAATCTTAATGGACTTTATACATATAGGCAATGGAAAATGACAGCAACTTACGTGTTTGCAAAAATAAATAAATAAAAAAAAAGTTATGTTTTTAACATTTTTTTCTCCTAGTTTTGAAAATTTTCACTATTGACCATATTCAAATACCATAAGATGTAATAGACACCTTCACAATTATTCAAAAATAAAAAACAAAAGCCATAAACCAAGGAAATAAAGCAATAACTTACATGTTTTATTTTTAACCTTTTTTTTCCAAGGAAATTGTTATTTACTTTGCTGAATGTAATTCTCCACTCTTAATATCTTGAAAATTGATCTCCCATTACAATGTCATAAATTTTTCTACTTTTTTGAAAAGAAATGGTAAAATTCTCACAAAGTTATATTGTTAATAAAACCATTTTATCAAATTGAAACCAAGTCAAGGTAGATAAGAATGTTATAAATTTAATGCTCATAAAATGTTAGTCCAAAATTCCATTATTCCAAAAGTTACGAAGGAAAGTGCTTTTAAGCATTTTTCAGGATGTTCACACCTGGCCACTTATTTTTGAACATGTCTTTCAGCTCTTCTATCAACAGTAACTTTATGGCTATCTTGATGGAAATGGATCAAAATATTTCAATTAATGCAAAAAAATATTACAATAACAAAAAACTTTTCAATATGATAAAAATAATGTTGGCTTTCCTTGATGCAATAATGAACTACAGTTGAATCTGGCTTTACAACTCGGGTGTAAGTTTTAGTATGAAATGTCTATGACTCTAAAGAAATAAAATGAAACTAGCTGCTTGGTGTTGAATGAAAGAAATTAGTTAACAGGGAAAACTAGGTTTTATCTATTTTGACTTCTTGTCTTTTTCTCAAAAGATAAAATCGTTCACTTATTTTGATTTTTGCTGCTATGAAATCAATATTATGTTTAATCTTATTCAGAGATGTATATTGTTAGGTCAATTTTAACGGTTAGTTGCTTTGGTAAAGACCATGATACCATTAAAAGATCAATTTTTGAAATTTTCTAAAAATTTACTTCAACCAAATTTGGTAAACACATACCTCCAATGTTTCTAAGGACTTTTTGGTTGTTATTACAATAGCCTATAACATCTAGGTTTTATGGTTTTATATTTATCAGTAATTGAGGTTATAAATTATTATTATCCATGATTTTTATCCCTTTTTCCTAAAACAAAGTTCTAGGGTTACTTTGCCAAATAAGACAAAGTTTCTTAGTGTATTAAACCACCAGTAATGTGATTGAACCTTTATTGACATTCTGAAAGCACTTCCAACAAACATTTGTCAAACCATTCAACAACAGACAAATTTTCGCCATTGACTTTGTGCACCTGAACATATGGGGAGCATAAAAGTATATTCTAATTTAATAAAAGCTTATAATATAATTTCACTATAACTGAAGCTTTTAAAAACCCTGGGCAAAATAATCCCTTGCATAGCTTAACAATTGTAATTTCGTAGATTGTTTTTAAAAACGGGAAAAGTTTTATATAAAGGAGAACTTTAGCCACTCAATTTTCAGTCTTTTCTCTCTTTAATTGAATATCTGCCGAAAAAAAAATATTACCTAAACTACTCTATGACTATAACTTTCAAAGCTGTCACTAATTTCTTAAAATGTTATAATGGAAAAGATCAAGTTCTTTCCTTACAAAAATAGGCTGAGTATCCCCTAGTAATGGTAATTTGTTTTTTTCATCTATCGATTCCACAGAACAGTTGAAATTAGTAAAAATATCAAAGATCCCGATACCTTGGAGTTTTAGGGATTGGTTTTGATTATTTTGATTAGACATTGTGCTGACGTGTGATCAAAATAGGAGTATATTTTTAAAACCAATTTTTTATGCAACAGAGATACCTAATTAAGGTGTCTGTCAATATATTTTCAAAGAGACTGGCCCTGAACGGTGCTAATGACTTTCAATTAACCTTGATTGTAACTATTGATTGTGTCTTTTTTACTCCAACTTGTAACATTTTGTAATTGTTGGTCTTTTGCCTTTTATGTGTATAGTACTTAGTTTTGGAGTGTAATTTTGCTCTAACTAACTTTACTCTAATAGTATCCATCAGATGTAGAAAGTTTAGCTTCTAATTATGTCATAAAATGTTCCAATCTCTTACTTAAAAATTGTGATGGCCTCAAACTAAATCAGTATTTCAAAATATTTTTATTGTTCAAATAGGTGTCTTTAACAACAAAATTAGCTAGCTTAAAATTTATCTTAGAACTGATGAACTGTTATGAGGGTGTTCTTGTTTTGAAAAAAGACCAGGAAATCCAAGTTGTCAAAAAAAAGCAAACATAATGACATGAACTTTCTAATTGAACTTTTGTGTTTAGGAAATTGGTTAAAAAGATATGATGAAAGAAACAACACTTATTCAGATGACGGAGATGAAAAGCAAGAGGAAAGAAATTTATTAATGAATATTCCTAGCGTTATGATTTGTGCAGAACTTCTATGCATACCAAGTATTATCATTTGTCCTTCAAGATTCATTGACTTGAAAATTTTTTTTCCCAAAAACTCTGGTAGCAGATGCTCCAATATATATCACATATCATTTTGCGGAAAATCAATATGGCTCTACAACGCATAGAAAAAACAAGCAAAGTCAAGATGTTTCTCCTGGTGAGATATATTAAAACAAATATTTTAAGTGAAATATTTTCCAACCTATACTCCAAAGTTTTACATACTTAAATGTATTGAATAAATGAATCAATGAATTTATTCATTTAACATTGGTAGATTACATAAAAAAAGCATGGCAAAAAAGCCTATTAATTAAAAGCAAGCCTATTAATACCTATACATAAAAACAATAAAAGGACTTACATGGATAATACAAACAATAGTAATATACAAAGAAAAAAGGGAATAGGTTGAAATATAAAATAAATGTTAATTATAAAAACACTATATATAGGCTAAAAACAAGCTTAAAACAGTTATAGAAAATAATATAAATAATTGTAAATATGCATAAATACAAATATAAAATATACAGTAAGGGAATTAAATGAGGAAAGGCATAAAAAGGAAAGTACACTTACACTTACAATCTACACTTACAATCTGGTTTCCATAACTTTATTCTGCTTGCAAAAGGGGTACTCTTAATAGTCATAGGGAGAGAATTCCAAACAATTTGTCCAAAGTATCTTATTGGATCCTTTCTGTTGTACTCAGTTTTTACATTAGTTTTACTTTCATTTTGAAACCTAAAATGATATTTAAAATCACCAGACGAGAGATTGTTGGCTACTTTGAAAATCGCAATAGCTAAACGATGTATATTTTGATGATGTATAGCCAAAGAGTTATCTCTTTCTAAGATAATCTATTATAACACAATCAATATAAACCAATCTTAATGAAAGCTCTAAGTCAGTTAATCCTATTGTCACTTTTCTTGCTGCAAAACATCAAGACTAAGGGACAATACTTGAACTGAGATTCAACAAAGAACTTAATATATCCTATACTTTATTGGAGAGATAACTACGCATCCTAGAGAAGATATTTAGTTTTTTGCTGGCTTTGATACAAATTTCAGGGATATGCCTCTTAAATTTTAGATCTTTGTCTAAACAAACATTTTGAACATGGAAAAAAGGAAAGTTTACAGGTCCGGACATTTTTCTATGAATAGGGGCTTAAAAAGAGTTTACGGTGGTAAAAGAGGTTGTTCACTTGACATTGACTGGACATTTTTTGGATTTCCAGTAAAAGAGTCAGGTTATGGCAAGTTTTCATCCTACCATGACTGATGATCGGCCCTTATTTTGACCCCTGCTAGAGCTTACCTTGTTAACTCTCCCAGATTTATGATCAAGTTTCAAACCCTGTTTTCTGATGAACACAATAGGGAGTGTAACTGAAAACATGTGGTGTCTCAATTGTAAAATTCCTATTTAAGCAGAAACATTGTTTTCATAGAAAGTATCCAGATGTACAAATATCAAGCTGCCAGTAATGACAGTGGCTCTTCACAGGACATTTGCTGTTGCCCATGGTTTCACAACCATCCTCCCTAGTTGAGGTCATGAAATAAACAATAATAACATAATGTGTTCTCATAGACAACACCTTTATTTGGCTGGCTGTTTAACCTTTGAAAAAATAAATGTTTTGACAAATAGGTAAAAATTGAATCTAACTTTATCTTTGATTTGAATAATGTATGCTTACAACTCTGCTAAAAATTATTTTATGTTAAACTCAAATATTTTGATTTGAATGCATTGATTGTTGTTTTTTTATTAATAACAATGCAATGATCTCATTTGCGTTTACAGGACAATTCCATTAAAAAATTTTACATAAGTTTTTGGCAGTAATGAGATTCTCAAAAATTAATATTTTGTATTTTTGAGATAAAAGGATAGTAATATCATTGTAGACAGTAATTGGGTTTTGATATGTTCTTAATGGTATTAGAAATGGATGACACTGCTTTTCAAGGTAGTTTGTAGATAAAATGGTCCAAAAAAAGTACCCAGAATAAAAGCAACAAGATATATTTTGTTGACACGTATAAGCATATCTTTCGACACTGCTTAGTCCATAATTTTTTATCTCTCTAATTTTTGAGTGAGACATTAATATTTTGGATCATCAATTTAAGAAACTGTTTATCAGATATGGCAAGGAAAATAAAGCTGTTGACAAACAATAAAAATTCAATTCATTTTCAAATGGCCCTTTTGCTGTAAATACTGTACCAACTCAAGATTTTTCAGTTCGTTAAAAGTACAAAGCACAATTTTTTGAAATTTAATAAGTTTTTTGTTTGCCTTTATGAAATTTTAGGAGATACCATACTGCAGGAATAAATAAAATAATGGATAGTATGGACTTCTCTCTAATGACACCCCTGATGTAACTTTGCTATAAAATATTGAGGCTTTAAAGTGGATAAATGGGTCCCAATATCCACGTGCTTATTATACTTTAGGTACCCCTGACAAAATATCTTTTAGATTTCAAAAAAAAAAGGCTGCTGCAAATAAACATTTCCTTGAGTTTTTTTTACCAATCTGACATCTGTTTAGAAAATTTCTTGTCAACCAGTCAAAGTTTGTGATCCTATGGGAAAAAGCAAGTGGAAATTCAAGACCAGGATGCATGCATGGCATGCATAGATTAAAATAAAAACATGAATTGCCCAGAATCATGTAAAAATAACTGTCTCCTTTTTCAACAGGCTAGCCACGTGAAAAAAATACAATCATTGTGTACGCAACCAATCCATATTGTTACTAAACTATAGAATCAGTAGCAACAACACTTGGTGTCAGAGCATCACCCAAGGTCATCACAGATCTGAGATTTAGATCTGGAATTGCAGTCCTAAGGTCAATTACATCCTTAAGCTGACTAAATATACATTTTGAACATCTGAAACTGCATTGAAAATATCAACCAAGATATAACTACTAATCCTTGGACATTTTCTTACCCATATCATTTGATTAAAGTCAGAATTTGCCATAGTGCACCCAGCAAGTGAATGTTTTGATTTCTACCCTCCTTCACAAGGGCCGTCGAGCATTTTTCAACATCGCAACCGGAGAAATACTAGGAACAGCCCGCATTTCCAGACTATGGGATTCTCTTATGACTATGGTTCGTAGAATCTTAGGGTTCCGAGTTCCAACCCACGCCTTGGTCATCTAGCAAGCACTATATCTTTCTGTTACGAAATGATCTTTTCAGATAAAAAAGTTTCTGTTCTAAAAATATTTAGTGTGTCTATCAAATATTAGATAGGGTAAATGGGATATACTGAAGGCTTTTTTGAAGTTGTCATGGATATAGAATAGATAACATGGTATATAGAGTTTTTGCTAACGGGGTTGTACTTCAATGGTAAGAGCACTGTCATAATATGCGAAAAGACCGGGGTTTGATTCCCTGTACTCCCACATTATTATTGCATGTTATATATATATATGATATATTTAAAGCATATCTCAAAATTTCCCAAATAAGTTGCTAAGCGAGTAAAATCGAGTAGCAATATAGACAAGAAAGGTTGCTCTGCCATTGAGCTCACATCTCCCCTTCTTGGTCACAATTTTCAAAGGCAGTGTATTTAAACTTTATAAAAAATGTCTCTCTCACCTTTTTTGACAGCAAGGTTTCATAGCTATTAATATTCATTTACGAAAAATTGGCGACCTTGTGCCGACCTCAAAAATTTTATGGTCACCAATTTCGCTAAGCCGAAACCAAAACCAAAATTTGGTTGAATATGGGCACCGAAGCTGAACCAGAACCGAAAATGAAAATCTAGATTTTGCCCACCACTAGATCCTTCCATGGCACGGCCGCTGGGCCTTTTTTTATTTTTTAGTTCCAGAATTTGTTTTTTTGCCATACACACCCTTTTCCACTCAATAAACAAAGAAAACACGCTTTTCTTATGAAAGAATAATGGGTTCTGCGTTATTTCATATAGGTTCTCTCAACATCTTTTTAGAAATGGCTGAGAAAAACGTGGTTTTTTCGGAAAAATTTTAATATACAAAATGCTTCTAGCGCTTCTATGGTGGAACCTTATTTTTTCAAAAGACCAATCTCTTGGGCATGTCTGGTGAAAATTTCAGATCATTTTGGTGATCACAGCCTGTGCGCATGGCTGTTGAAGGATTTCAAATTATGTATTATGCATTATATTATTTTGCTAACGATATATATCATTCTAAATCTTGTAGGTTTTTTGAGCAGTTATAGAGAAATATATTTATTATTATATTATTATTATTTGTTTTTATTTTCCTAGAAGGTAGGGTGCAAAAGTTTGATCAAAAATACAAAACCTAAACTAGGGCACAACACAACAGTGAAAATATGGGATTCCTGCCTTTTTTTAACTCATTATGTATAAGGAAAAAAATATAAACCACTTAGAAAATAGCACATGCAACATACAACGTGTAAATAATTATCATTATCACTTTGTCATTATTTTTATTATTTTGTTTGGATTTGTTAAATTATCTTTTTATTAAATTATTTTTATTATCATTATTCATCTACACGAAACTGTTTATCATTGTGATGTAGAATCAACGCTTAATCGTTTACGGAATTTTTATTGGATAGTTAAACGTAGAAGAACTGTCAAATCGATATTGCATCATCGTATTATATGTAAATATTTTCCAAAGAAAACTGGTACCCTGGAAGCAACACCCGTTTTACTGCTTTTTCGTATTAATTTTAATTATTGTTTTGAGAATGTTGGATTGGACTATGCAGTTCCTTTATTTTATAAAGATGAAGTTAATCAAAAACTTAAATGCTATGTTTTCATTTTTACTTGTTGTGTTAGTAGTGCTATTCATTTAGAAATTACAAAGAATGAAGATTCACAATCTTTGCAGTTAGCTTTTCGGCGTTTTATTTCACAAAGAGGTGTGTCAAGTTTATACGTCAGTGATAATTTTCGAACATTTAAATCAAAAGACATTCAAAGGTTCGTTTCAAGCTACGACATAAAATGGGAGTTTATTTTAGAACGTTCCCCATGGTGGGGTGCTTTTTATGAAAGATCAATCGGAATTGTTAGGTCGTGTTTCAAAAAGGTTGTAGCAAAAACTTGTCTTAATTATGAAGAACTATATACCATCATAACAGAGATCGAATCGGTTTTAAACGGACGACCTGTGACCTATTTATGAGAACTTATAATTATGAGAACTTAATTCCAAATAATCTCTTATACGGTATAATAAAAGCGAAAATTCAAACGACACGATAACGGACCAAGATGTGTGCAGAGAAGTGGTCAAACAATTTCAAACGGCTATTGAACATTTTAAAAATCGCTTTGTGAATGAGTATCAAACAGCTCTTCAAGAGAGACATCAATATCAGCAAGGAAAAAGCTGTAATGTTAATAATAGCATACGCAAAGGAGAAAGGAGATATCGTTTTACTCAAAGAAAATGAAAGGGCAAATCGTATTCTTTGGAAGAAAGGCAAAATTATGAAACTTACAAACGGAAGTGAAGGATTCACACGAGGTGTAGAATTAAAGGTGTTTCAGCCTAATCAAAAAAAATGCGTCATAATTAAGTACTCTATTCGGTTGATTGTTCCACTTGAAATTTCAGAACAATCAGAAACCAAAAATCATCAACCTGTAAACACTAATAAAGAACTCACTATAAACAATGGTGTGAACGAAAGACAACGACGCGCTATTGCTATGAACACAGATCTTAAACGAAGAAGACTAAATGATTTTTTATGTATGGAGATCTCTAACTATGCGGGGGGGAGGGGGTGTAATATAGTCTTTGTTATTCCTTTATATATGCTGCACTCATACTTTAATTTGATTGGCTAATGTAGTAGACACGTGCTTTTTATTATTATTATTATTATTATTTTAACTTTATGAAAAGAATTTTACTCTGGTAGTTACCTTTGTCTCGTTCACATC
>JANSTP010224325.1:0-11428 GCA_025330745.1 Cladonema radiatum | reverse complement strand
TTTTTACTTTCAATTTTTATTTGTAGTAGCTAGCTTAGAGATTTCAAAATGTAGGTAGCCTTGTAAATATATTTGATTCAGTCATCATTTTGGGCTGTGGCAGTGCTCCTCCATGTAATAATCTTTTTCACTTTTCACTCTGCCTCAGAGTTATTTAGATTCTTAAGGTGAAGAAGATGCATCATGCTGGTTAGTAAACTTTTTTTGCCTAAAGCGAAAAGCTCAGGCACTACCGGTTTAAATTAAAAGTACATATACATTAATTTTTTGAGTGCCTGTTTCTCAGGGCGACTCAAAAATATAAATGTGGATGAAGCTACAAAAGAACATGAAAAATTCCCGATGAAGCTGAAGATGTAAAATAAAGGTCTAGCTATAAATATACTTAATCGCAGTCAGTTATCTAATGCTTTTTATGTCAGCAATTTGGCTGTGATTGCCAAACCACTTCTGGATAATTTTATATCAATACTATAAAAACAGGGGATAAAAATGAAAAGAACTAGTTATCACTATTATATATATACATTTAAATAAAAACTCTAGTACGCATTAATAACAAGTCATAGAAATGTCCCTTTTGGTGACTATCCTGTCGGTTACGTAACACACCAAATCAAGTAATCAGCCATGAAGCTGAGGGACAAAGCCATTGTGTATTTTTTTTAGGCTATCACATTCAATTCTAACTAGTATACCTTTAGAAATATGTTTTTGATAAGAAATCTAAGTTATCATGAGAACTATAAGGTGTAAGATATATTAGCTAGTTCACAAAAGGTCTGAGGTGAAAATTTTTATCTCAAAAATAAATTGGAAAGGTAACTACAGCAGCTCTGTCAAAGTATTACAAATGCATCATAGTGTTTCATTATCAGCTTAGTACAACTTGTGTAGCTTTCTGGTTCCAAATATATCAAATAGCTTTACATTGGATGCAATATGCATGTCAAAGTTTCTGGACCAGGTTTCTTTTGTCAATCATTTTGTTTGTATGGACATATTTTTCCTCACATTTTCTAATAATGCTGCTACTTATCCTTGCGTTGTCAAATGATGACTTATTATATTTTTTTCATTGAGATTTTCCAGATCCTTGCAGTTATGCATTTGTGACATGGATCGATTTTACTGACTGGAGAATCTTTTTTCTTCTGACATATGCAAAAAGGTGACAATTTTTTTCATTTTGGACGTTTTAATGCTTCAAATATTTATTTTCTAGATTTTCATATATTATGTAGGTGTATCTGCAATTGAGATCATCTGTTACTTCTTTAACCTCTTGTGCATTGCTCTAGTTGTTTTTGCGAGGGTTATGGACACTATAACACTTCACGAATCTACACTTCAGTCTTTTCCCAGTAAGATTAGTTTAGCAAAACAAACAGCACATTTATTAGTATTTTTTCTTTCCGTTGCAGGTATCCTAAGTTTAAATTTAAATGTTCAATGACATGAACTTATCATCTCATTTTCGCACCCGTGTCAATCCGTAACAGGCTCGTCAAGTTGGTTAATCCAATATGTGATTTGTTTGGAGCTTGTAGGAAGAACGGTCATCTTTTTTTAAAATCAATGATGGAGCTGTGAGAGTTCATAGGGGCAGGAAAAGTAACATGACTGTCTTAGTGAAACTGCAAAAAGTCTTCCCAGCCAATGCTTCTACTTTCTCGTCTTGGTGACCACCGAAAATCACACCAAGCCAGCCGTATGTTGAATTGGCAGAGTTTTAAAATACGTTAGGAAAAAAAAAAGCCGGCTCTAACAGAAATGTTTTTGTGCAATCTACATCACCGTATATGAGAATGTTTATATTTTTGTCCTGTCTCATTTTCATATCTTTAAATAAAGCCTTTGTGAAATCTTATAAAGGATGCCATTCATATCCAGCACTTCTTTAGCCGCTTCAAGCCACTCACCTTCGCATTCGCAGTCTTTGCTTTGGAAATTTCAGATTGCTTCAATGCGATCAATGTTTTTTCTTTGAGTTTTTAATTTGCTTATTTAAAAACCTATGAATCATTTACAAGCTCCTGGTGAACGTTTTTAAGCAAAGATATTAAATAATTGTAAAGAGTGCCGTCTCCCAAGTATCTCCTTTCTGTAGCGACGAGCAAATGAAGTTCTGCTTGAATATTATTTTCTACAATAAAAGGTGCAACATCTGCCTTCTTTAATCTTTTTGGCTTTTTGCGATAGCTTGTTGCATTTTCCTCGGAACTTCTTTTTCCTCGCAATAACGATATGCCCCAACATACATATCGCTGTTAACAGCGAAATTAACTTCAATGTTGTAAATTTCGTTTAGGAACGCTTTCGATGCGCGTCACCTCATTGGTTTTCGCAGGCGTAATTCACAGTGATAATGGTAGCCCTCCTCCCTGTGTACTGCCGACAAAAAAATTATCATTATTTCTGCAGAAAGAGGCACACCCAATGGAGTATCGTGTCGGAAAATTTTGAGCATAAGTTTGGCTGTACGTTAGAAGATGATATACCTTGCATGCTTTGTTGTCCTCTCCTATATTGCTGATGGTTTTATGTTGACAATGGACTGATTTGTCTTATCATGATTTGTTCTAGTTTTATTATCTTATTTGTTTCTAAGTGAGAAGAGTTTTATTGACTTAGTAATGTGTATTTTTATACCAATCAATGTGCATACACCTTTGCTTGTGATACAATTTTCTGGTAATTTTCAAATGCTTATCATTCAGAGAATGCTAAGAGTACTTCCATATTAATACTTACTCTTTGTAAAGAATTTTCCTCTGCAAAGAATATCATCTGTTCATTTTTTTTTTCAAACAATCTTTTTCAGAACATATTTGCCAAAACCCTTTCCCCCCCAATCAATGCTGGCAAAGTAGCTTTGACCCTCAATGGAATCAATATTGATTGCTGTAGAAAGGCTAATAAGAACTTAAAGTTGCCATTATCCTGTTTTTACTTCATATGCAAGACAATGGCTAAAAAATATGAAAAAGATTGTATATAGGGAAGCGCGAAATTATTACCATTTCACACTTAAAAATGCCCAGAACATTCGTTTAAAAATGTTGCAGTTTACCTATATAAAAATTGAAAAAAGATCCCAGCAGAATGTCAAATTGTGCGAAGTTCTGACTCAACACGTTTTGCTAGACATAACTACAATAGCGGAAACGCCAAAAAATCACCTTTCTGCACTTAGAAAAAAATGTATCAGCCAAGAACATTCCTCGAAACTTGTTGCAATGTTCCAAACTATAATTTGACGTAACACCCCAACAGGATCTACAATTCTCCAAAATGTGGACTCACCACCTTTTATCGGGCATAAGTAGATAGGGAAAACGCCCAAATATTACTATTTCGCACTTAGAAAATGAGGTGTTAGCCCAGAACATTCGTCTCAACATGTTGCAAAGCCCGAAAATATTAGTTGACACAAGGTCCAAACAGAATGTACCATTTAGCCAAGTTTTGACTCACTAGCTTTTGCCGGGCGTAAGTAGATAGGGGAAACGCCTAAAAATCACTATTTTACACTAAGAAAAAGATATATAAACCCACAACATTCGTAAAAACATGAAGCATTTTAGGTCCCAACCTATAAATTAAAGGAAGATCAGAACAGAATTTACCATTCTGCCAAGTTTGGATTCGCCACCTTTTGCTGAATTAAACTAGATAGGTGAAACGCAAATAAAATATTATTTTGCACGTGGACAAAGAGGTATGAGCCCAGAACATTCGCTAAAACATGTTGCAAGGTTTCTAAATGAAAACTGATGCAAGATCCCAACAGAATTTCAAACTGCGCAAAGTTTAGACTCACCAAGTTTTGCCAGGCATAACTAGATAAGAGAAACACCCAAAAATCACCATTTTAAACTTAGAAAAATAGGTATAACCTGAGAAAATTCGTCCAAACATGTTACAAGGTCCAAAGCTATAAATTATTTATTATCGTTGACAAAGTTTACAATTAGCATAATAGACAACAATAAATCAATGAATATCCAAAAAGTCGATTAACAGCAGATAAAGTAGGCGATAGTGGAGTGTGCAGCAGCAGTGCAGGAGTGCAGCTTTCCCTAGTTTGGCTTTCCCAAAGAGTCTTATCCGAGAGCAGATGATCTACGCTCAAGTAACAGTTCTAGTGGGGTTGTTTACTATTTCTCAATAAACGGTCTCACAACGATACACTTTTTTGCTGTTTTTCCCCATTAGCTTAGATTTCTATATTACAGAAATTGAATTCATTAGCTTAATACCCTAACAACTTTATCAATGCAGAGAATCTAATTTTATTCAAGACAGCTTGTGATATACCCATTAGAGATACATGGCTCATAAAAAGAGATGGTCTTGTCAGATAGATTTGATTCTATTGAAAACTGCTTAATCCTATATGATAAGATGCATTTAATATACCCTACCGCATAATCTCTTTTAAAATTATTCATGATGTAGGCTAACCACCAAGCATTGAAGAGTGAAAAAAGATCAAAGAGTTGGGCATAATTTTACATATGATTTGAGCATAGTACTCTTTGACCAGGTGCTCTCAAAAATCCGTTGAGATACTTTGTTTTCCAGATCATCTGCACAATTTCATTGCAACCCCTCTACAGATCTTTTGTGCAAGGTTAGGCCAATATTTAAGTAAAAAATGAGCCAAATTTTATGACGCCATTCCTAATTGCCGGCGTCCTCATTTCCCGAAAATCATACAGCAATAGAAAGAAATGACTAAAAACCTTAAAATTCATATAAAAATGGAATGATAAGGCTTTTTACTACATGTGGTTTCAGGCAAAAAGGTTACGTTTTTGAAGAAGTTGCCTAAATGTTACGGGTTTTTATAAAGCATGACAAAAATTCTTATCCAAAATGTTTTCATGAAAACAGTTTAGAAAAAGTTACTAAAATCAAGACTTTAGTTCGGGTCCAATTGTCGTATTTCAAGGGCCAGTTCATATTTCTGGTAAAGTTTGCAAAAATTATTTTTCCTACAGCTAAAATGTACAAGAAATCCGAAAATCGATGTTGCACGACCTGAAAATGATGTCTTCACGTCGAAATGACGTCATATTGTTTTACGTCAAAAAGAGCAGAATATCTACACTTATATACATTAGGTATTTAGTTTTATAGCTCTTTTGTTGTTTTAGTGCCTAAATTTGGTCTATTAGTTTTAAGTAAGGTTTACTGATACGTCAAGGAAATCATATCAACGTCAAAATAATGTCATGATCATTATAACGCCAACAAAACGGTAAAATTTGTTTTTCGGGAGCTTTAATTTGATGGTCTAAAATACTGTGAAATTGATAAAAATTACATGAACGTAAACATTAAGATAACATTATCTTGCGACTCATGGAATATGATCATGATGGAGAACCCGTAGATTTTGATTACGTATGCAGGTTATTGCACAAGGAGAGACGAAAACAGGTCAATGATTATTATGACGGGGAGGTGGATAGACTGTTGCGTAGCAGTGAAAACATGGAGCGACTCGCTAAGGACCGTTTCCTCATGATGACTCAATGTAGGGATGTTGTCAACCTTCAGTTGGTACAACAAAGAGTAAGACGTATCGAAGAATATCTGAGATGACTGCAGCCTGCCGAATACGAACCAGTAACAGAGCTTGAGATGTGAAAAGAAATAGGCAGGAGCAAATGAATGTTACCTATTGCTTTGAGGAGTAAGGATCATAATCTGTGGTTAGGAGGAGATGACGACAATGATAGTAAGAAAGCTCCTCACGTACCTCCTTATACAAGAGGTGGATCAACTACAAATACAACAACCTTGGCGACGACCATAAACAACAATAATGTACAGAACAAGAACCTTTCCTTGCACCGTTACAGTGCCGACGGAGGTGATGGAACAAGGAACGAACGAGCAGAGATGCGTAATCAGGAAACCCAGCAGGATTACT
This sequence comes from Cladonema radiatum, assembly GCA_025330745.1. NCBI lineage: Eukaryota > Metazoa > Cnidaria > Hydrozoa > Anthoathecata > Cladonematidae > Cladonema > Cladonema radiatum. The sequence continues at coordinate 5,484 of JANSTP010224325.1, read as the reverse complement.
TTCCATCATGACGTCAAAAATGTAATGAACGACGATCTACCCCTTCCAAGCGCAGAGGATGTCATAGATTGAAGTACGCCAATACCACCAACCTCGGAGAGGATAATGTGAATCTGAACACATTGAAGGGTGAACCCGTACCCGACATTACGATGGACAAAGTGGAGGCTAACGAGGACGTTAAAACGTTTTTCGTTGAGACAAAGATGACATTGAGCCCTAATTGCACTCCATCTACGAAACATGTGTCGAAACATAGTGAACGCGAGATGTCACCAGATAGAGATACACGCAGGTGCCTGCAAAAGTTTTTAAGGTGGGTTGTCAGAAGTGGGCGTGATACCTTGAACACTTACAAGGTTGCCTTTGCCAAAGGAACCTATATAGAATATCCATTTCAGATTCGCTACAACTATCAACCCACCGGAGACAGTATGATAGATGTGGTCGCCAACATGATCGACACTCGTCTCGTTAAAATCATGAATCACAACAAACTTGCCAGGCTGAAAGATCCAAGCTTCGATGCTGACAAAAGTATAGACAGTGGTTACCTTAAAGTGAGCAAACACATCGTGGGGAAGTACATTGAACACCTCAAATTCAAAAGACACCCCAAAGAACTGTATCTTTATTTCAGGAACCGATTCAAATGTACTGCCGACGTCACCCTAAATGTGTTTGTGGCAACATGCAGGGTAACATCAACGAAACGTTGTTCTACATCGCTGTTTTCGAATATGGTGGACAGGAGTTTCAAGTCTCAAACATCATACCGCTGCTTTACATGCAGCATATATACTTACCCTACCTTGCCACCATCGCGTCAGCCACCGTTAGTCTGAACAAGTCGATGCTGATGGCGGTAGTTGAGTACAGTTTTCTGAAGATGAGTTTGTTCGAGCCACGAAATCCCTGCTCGAACCGGTAACGAGAGATCTCAACCTAATGAATTTAAGTCCCGTCGACGTAGGGGTGTTTGATGTGCGCTCCCTCGATTCTGACCAAAGAAGGGATTTGGTACCTATATTATCTCGCACAGCACCAACTATCTCGCAAAGGTCAATACTCTTGTGATCTATACCTAACTGACTTGGTTACGAGTGTCCTGAACCTGTTGGGTCAATGTCTTACTGTTTTCAAAACTTTTATACCGAGGACTCGTCAGGGTAACGGTGCAGGATAGCTGCATCTCCACTTTATCGTCAGCATGAGGTACGTGTGGGAGATGTGTGAGCGTTGCTACTTGGGTAAAAGCAACTTTGTGGATAGCTCCGTGAGCAAAAATCTGGTAAAGGTTATCGTGCGGAGCATGCTCTGCAACTTTTATTGTTCCATATACGACAACCCAAAATATCATAAACGACGTTTCACACGAAACGAAAAATATGCTAATATGGTGAAGACAAAAAGTTTATTGATGTTTCTTCAGAAACAATTTCAACTTTTCATGTACGAAAGTGAGGACTTTACCATGTCATCCTACATTGTAGGGTTGGTCTCATCGTGGACCAACAAAAGACGTTGGAAGAAGATGTTGGCTATTAACTTGTATATTGATCGTAGCCAAGGACTCCATCCACCACTGACAGCCGATGCACCCCCTGTCACAGTGACAGGTAATGTCGTTCCTACAGAGGATGTGGTCGAACAACAAAAATACACAGTTGGACCACCACTGCCTCCATCACCACTGCCTCCATCACCACCACCACGTGTCGTGAGGACAGACGCTGAGGATCCGATAAAGGAAAACCAAATTGGGTTCCCACCACCACCACCACTACCAACAGACAACATCCTGCTACTGTAAAATAGCATCCCTCCACTGGACGACGAAGACTATTATTGACCTTCAGGAAACAACATCAGTGTTGTCAACATACCAAATACCCCCTCCCTCACCCTCATACGCGGAGATCGGGGGCAGGAGATGGAGATTACAAATCACATAGATGATCTTAGCCAACCGAACATTTCCTCTCAAATCAATCCATCCTTTGGGTATTCCCAACCTAGTGTAATACAGGACGATGTGCAAAAGGTAGTCAACGAACAAATGAGCAAGCTCGGTGGCATACTCCTCGAACAACAGAGTTGCATGTTTCACGAGTGGCTACCCAAACAAACAGAGAGCGAAGATCATATCATGGGAAACAAAGAGGTTGATATGACCGACCGTTGTCTCGAAATGGTCAAAGAAATAGGTGTTATGGCTTCGACAGAATATGAAACACGATTGGAGAGCATGGCGGTTCAGACAGACCCGGAGACCTGCCACATTAAAAAAAAAAAATAAAAATAAAAAATATTGTAGGCGGTACAAAAAAGCCAAAAACCAAAGAAATGCCATATTGTCTGAAACATATGCCTACACTCCTCCGAATTAACGAAGAGCATTCCAAGCGGACCTCAAAATCTGTAAACGATTTGGTGAAGATGAAGCATAAGATCCTACAGAGCATGGCGAAGAGGGAACAGGATGCATTGAACTCAAGAGCTGGTTTTTTGCGTTTGCACAAAAAACAGAGGGTGCATACGATGCAGCCTTATCTAACATCGACCTGTTACAGAGTTCAAAGAAAGATATTCGAACTGGTGATGAGGCTACAAGGCACCGAAGTCAGACACAGCTGGAAATGATCAAGGTGGACGAAAGCATTAGCAGCAAAGGAAGAGTAAGTGTCATCGTTAAGAATACAGGCGCAGCTATTGTTAACGAGAATATAGTAGGACACCAACAGGAGTTAATCGTGATAATGTGGACATGTCCCATAAGTTGGACAAGCCTCCTTTAGAGTATATGGTAGTAACAGAAAACGCTGACAATGAAGAAGCACGTTACCTCGAGTGAATTGCGAACCCAAATGTGATTTCGAAAGATGGGCGTAGAATGACCGGTGGGGATATGGTGGACGATCCAGTACTCACTGATGCTGGAGTGCATTGCAGGTATGACATGAAGGAGCTCAATCTTTGGCGACGGGCACAACGAGAACTATGCCAGGAGTTGAGATGTATCCCTGAAGAGAAGTCGACAAAGAAGCGAACAAAACGTAAAGATAAGGATGGTAAGAAGAAGTAGTGCTTTTTACCACCTTTAAGGTGTTGCAAAATGCAACATGAAGCGTACATTTGACTATAAAGAACATAATTCAAATTGGATCTATATAAATTAAACCCTGTTCATCCCACACGACCACTCGTACAAGTTGACAAATTGACAATGAGCAGGAGATTTGAGAAACAAAAGAGACCAGCCTTTCATATTGTAATGATCAGGCTTGTAAACTCGGAGGATAGTGATTTTTTCTTTGCCAACAAACAAGAGGTGATATCATTGCTTCAAAAGGTTTTTTAAAAAAAGAAAGATTTGTTGAACACTGTCGATCAACAATCGCTATTTGACTACATTCTGTCGCACAAGGCCCCCTACGCTAATGCAAACAAGTTAAAAGAATACGTTTGCAACAATTAGCGACAGATTGTAGGCATCACGACAAACGAAGATGTAAAACAAACCTCAAAATGTAATCAATTTCAAAACTCACCTGTATACTATCCCTTCAAAGGCGAATATCTACTATTCCTGGCAGAGCTAGAATGATTGCTCAATAAAAATCTCACCAAAGATCATTTCCGCTACCTCATGCTGGTCGTGGACATGTACTCACACAAGATCTTTCTTTACCCGCTTGAAGACAAGGGTGGTAAGACATCTGCGAAAGCCTTGGATGAATTCTTTGAGAGTAGGGTAGACAGAACAACAAACACAAGTACCTGCAGACAGACAGGGGAGGGGAGTTTTGCAACAAACACACAATGGTGGTTTACGAGAAACACTCAATTACACATAACAGTACCCACACTACACAGAAAGTCTATTTGGCCGAGCGCAAAATACGTGAAGTTAAGCGTATGTTTTCACGTCGACTAAATACCAACACTGATTGTGTGAACATCTACTCATTTGTGAAGATGGTGGAACGTAAGTTGAACAACAAGAAGGATGCCTTTACAAGTTTGTCCCCTAACAAATTGGAAGAAGCGACGGAAACCTTTGATTCAGGTGATGAGGTGGGACAAGTAGACGGATTTGATGCAGATCTCTCTTCACCAAGCCGGAGAAAATGTGCCAAATGCATATACCTACAGCTTTACGTACACAGAAGACGTGAACATAGCAAAAAGATGAGAATGCGACGAAATTACATGAAAGGAATGAAAATGAAATGAAATTATTTTAATTCGATTCGTTTGGTCAATTGGCAAGCAATCATATATTTGAGAATCCATATTTTCTACCTTACGACACTGTTTACTTTAAAAAAACTAACGATAACAAATTTGAAAAACAAAATGTTATTTTGAACAAAAAGTATTGCTCAATGACTATTCGAAATGGTATGTCATCAGATTTTAAATATCTATAATTGTGGTTTGAAAAGAACAAGATTAACCTTATCGTATTTCGTTGTAATTTTACAACAGTTTAATACTTTCTGATGTGGCAACTTCGTTTTATCCATTGTTTATATATTACGTCAGATGAAAAAGGAACATGATGGGAGCGCAATAAATGAGAAGGAAATCCTACATGTTTTTAATAAATCACATTTAATACCTTCATGGAAGGATCGTGTGAACGAAAGAGTGGTGAAACATTTCGTCAAAACAACAGAACCCACACTCGTAGCAAAAGAACAAAAGAAGCAATTAATTCATTAAAACAAAGGTATTTACAACAGCAGTCGTCAGCGATTCAATAATGGGTGTAACTAATCACTACGACCGTGAAGCAAAGACCTTAGAAAGGGAGTACATGAGAAAGAAGAAATTAAAGAACACGTCAACTTATAGGTATCTGTACCCTCATTTGAATGAGCAGACGTTGTTGGAATCCAATCCTACCAGAGGTAGAATCAACCTCTTTGTAAACAATGACGGTTTTTACAAACGATGCAAAACAAGCTTTAATAGAGACCTTGCACTATGTCAAAATTTATACAGAAGGGGACAAACAGAAAATAGAAAGACATTCCGTTTTAAAGATTTCATACATAAAATCGATACATTTGTTGGATAATTTAAAGTTTTGTATCAACATTCATAATTATTATTATTATTATTATTTTTTCACTTTAATTTAAATCTGTTTTTACATACAGTCACTTATATATAGATAAGAACTACTTACACCGATTGTAAAAGATATAAACTAAGTACAACAATCTACTACACATTAACCATTAAAATCTATATAATAAGCTAAATATGAGTGTTCGTAGTATTCTCGAGACAGAGTGTTCAATACGAATCTGTAGAGCTAGTATACTTGGTAAATGAAAACTACAGAAATTTACTCAAAACTCTGAGTTTCGTGCTTTATGCTCTCGTCAGTTGAGACAAAATGACGTTACAATGTAGTGTGATCTCTATACATACTATGTGACGTCACATACGCATATAAGAACATATTGTGGA
>JANSTP010224214.1:0-11429 GCA_025330745.1 Cladonema radiatum | reverse complement strand
ATTATCATAATCATAATTTTTACGGCCTTGCGTATATTATGATAATCATAATAATTTTATGCGATAGTATGCTGGTACTGGCTGAAGCAATGAATCCAACTCCTGCAGTAGTTAAAGTACAACATCCACCCCAACCACCTACCTACACTAGGAGCTAATCTGATTTTTATGATTTTTTATGAAATCGGCATCTGTTTTGAAAATCAATTTTGAAAAATTGATTTTCACACGGGGGGTTTTCCCGGAAATTTTTCCCGTACGGCTTTCTGGCCTAGAAAATCAGACTATTTATAGTCTACCACCTACCCAAACACCTATTTAATCAACAACTTTTCCGGAAGCAAAAACATGCACTACGAGTGATAACTTTTAAATCCCGTTTTGAACATACAGCTCCGCTATTCTTAGACTTAAAAATTCTCACTTTATATAAACTAAATGTCAGTAATGTCTTGCGTCTTGTCTTTAAAAGTAGTAAAACGTGTTGTCCATCAGTATTTATTAGATTATACACAGAGCGACCACCGAGCAAATATACTCTAAGAAATGATGGGTTACTGAAAGTGCCCCTCTGTAAGACCAATTTTTCACAGTTTTCTATAAAATATCGACGTCCCCACCTTTGGAACAATTTTCTTCTCGACAAACCAGACATCACAAATTGTGAAACCTTTTTCGCATTCAAATCGAAATTGAAAGAGCTTCTTATTCCGGTTGAGAGTATCAGTCAATATTTCTAAAATTTAACTTATTTTTTTGATTTTGAACTGTATTACGCTAACTTACGCTACTAAATTATATACTAACTATCTAACTCATTTAACGTGCTAATAACTGCTGATATCGAAAGGAAACTAGGGTACAGTGACAAGACCTATTCCGGTCTTCTTCTGTTTTCCCTAAGTCCATGGCATTTCTATTTATTTATTTGCATTTGCTTTTATGTCTAGAAGAATTTGCAGCAATTTGTTTAGGGTAAATTCTATTATAAATTTGTCATGATTTCGAAAGTAGATCATATCATATCATATCATATCATAACTAATAATGCAACACCGCAATTGCCTCAATGAGTTCGTATTTTGATGACATTCAACATCCCAGGCTTGTTAGAACAGTTTCCCCTATCAAAGCAGAGATAAATGTGATACCGTGAACACTTAAATTGACTACCATCTGTTTTCATCGACTGTACTTTCGTTAGAGGGGATGATGGGATGATGGAAATATTGTGTTATTCCCTGACATTAAACTAATATTGCCCTGTATTGCTTTCCTTAAAATTATTCACATAATGGAGCTGGCTTCAGGCATTAACTACTAAAAAAGGATTTCTTCAATAAGCATTTCTATAGCGACCTACGTATTACCCACAAGTGACCAACGTACGGCTCACGTACGGCTAACGAGTGGTTCAATGACTCGTAAGACTCACGAATGAATGCAAAGCATAACTGTCTCAGGCATATTTTTGCCTGAAAGAAATAAGTTAGAATCATCTGCAAAGAACTTGTTTTTATTTTTTTTGAAGTCAAATTAAAGCCGTTTAAAATAAATGATAAAAATTAGTGGGTTAAGAATGGAGCTTTGGGGAACACCAAATACTATTCCATCTTATCATTAATATTTAACTTTCTTCTACAGATACTGGGTGTGTCATTGTAAATGTGTTTCATTTTGAGTTTAATAAAGCTGCCAGTTTTAACCATATTTATCTTGTGCTTTTCAGGGTTAATAGAATGTAAAATAACATTTCAATTAACCGAGGTGATAGCATTGTCAATAAAGAAAAAAATATTCTGTTTGACCTATTCTGTCCAAACAAAATTTTGAGGACTGTTTAGGGGAATCATTACTGACAGTTCAATTTCGATAACTTTCCCCATAAGTTCGAATTACTTACAAGGCAAAGAAGTTCAAGGAAATAAAAACACTATTAAAGAGCACCAAAAAAAACAGAAAACAGCAAAGACTGCAAAGTTGACAGCAAGATCTCCAGAGAATGTCGATGCAAGTGCGAGATCCTGTTGGTTGGAGAGTCCAAAAAATTCACTCCGAAGACCCTCTCAAGAGATGGGTTTTTTTCGTTCATTTGTTAACAGGATCATGAACAAGACAATAAGATAACACAAAATAATACGGCAAAACATGTTGAGATGTACCAGTGGCTTGAAAGCAAGATTGAGAAACAATCAGATTTTCTTCAAAATGTGCAGTTCAGTGATGAAGCCCATTTCTCTATATCAAGCCGCGGCAGCAACAAGATCTCAGTGTGCTGAAGAACTGACGTCCTTTGCCTTTTCTTGGTGGACTTTATCAATGTTTTTGTTTCCTTGAAAATCGTTGTCCAGGGAGTAATTTGGAACTTATGGGGAAAGTTACCAACATTAAATTTCGAGCGATATCTCCCCTATAGGGTGTTCATTGATTTTGTCTCGAGAGAATGGGTCACCAAAGAATATTTTTTCCTTTATTGATTAAGCCATTACCTTAATTAATTGAAATGTTATTGTATTTTTTTATTAAGCCGCGAAAACACTGATCAATATAATTAAAACTGGCAAAGTTATTAAACTCAAAATGGGTGACATTTATATTGAGACACCCTGTATATATTGCGTTCTATTCGTTAGATAGTCTTTGAAGCATTTTAATGATTTATCTCGAATGCCACGGTATTTAAGCTTAGTAAAGACGATTTCTTCGTTACTTTGCTTATCCAAGGCGACTTTACACCCTTACATTTAACCTTGACTTTCTTGAAGGGAGAGTTTACATGGTACACATCATTCAATATGTTTCATATAGATCATTAACACCATTGTTCTCTGAAAGCTCTGTTATTTTCATTTCGTAAATTTCGTAAATTTAAGAGTTTTGGGAAGTGCTCAGTTGAGCAAGGAATGATTAGGTGAATATCGATTTTGAATGTCCAGAATCAAATACCTCGTTTTGATTGCTGAAATTTTACAGCGTTAAACTATTTTTTTTTTTTTTTTTTTTTTTTATGTAACTAAACGTAACCTGGATAATTCGTGGAAGTTAGAGTCTATCGATACTGTTTAAAAATATCAATGAAATCAGAGTGTCAGAATGTCAAAAAGTACAACCTTCAACTGCAATGAATTCAACAAAACAACTAAAATGCTCAATGCTACCACCGTTTTTGACGCGTTTTGACGAGCACATTTGACATTTTGCATACGCCCTATGTGTTTTTAGATTGCATTCATATTTTCAAACAGTGGTAATAGACTCTAACTTTCACGACTTATCAAGGTAACGTTTTGTTTTATCGGAAATAGTCTTACGATAATTTAACGCAGTAAAATTTCAGAAATCAGAAAACAGTATTAGCGAAGATATTTCAAAAATCTAACATGCTTGTTTTTTTTAACACACCCTATACAACCCTATATTCTAAAAGCGTTAAAAGAATATATTATTTTGCGGTGTTTAAAAACTGTTACTTTTTCATAATTTTTACACCTTTTTCATTAAATTGTGCTTAGTTATCTGTTCGAATATATTAATTATAGATAAGTTCAAGCGTGGGTTGTGTAGTTTAAACTAACAAAATAATGCTAAGAACTTTAATTTTACTTGGCGCAACCCACATCCTTTTGGGTTCAAACAAAGCCTTTTCCCATGGAGTCGAAAAAACCTAGCAAAAAAAATGAAAATACTTTTTCAAATTTGAAAGTACAAATTGAAGAAGAGAGAAGAGGAAATTAGATCTGTAGAACTATAGATATTAGATCTGTAGATTTAAATAAGTGTTTTTCAATTTTGACAAAACTTTGGAGTCATATAGCAATATGAATTCAATTTATCAAATGTTACAAATGAATAACAGCACAACTTCTAGAATTAGTGACACTAATATCACAAGAGAAGGTGTATCTTTCGAGAATGTTACAACAGAATTCAAAACAAATAGTGCTGATGAACACACAACATGGCAAAGTGACACTCATTTAAAAACAATTGTTATCACTGTACAATCAGTGCACAGTTTTCTTATTGTCTTTTTCAATATTACTACGATCATCAGCTTAGTTAAAACAAAGCAGCACAGAAAACAATCAATGATTATCATATTGCTGATAAATATATCCGATTTGCTGTTTGGTATTTTTGCACTCGTTTTTACAATTATCTTATTCGAACCACCAAACAATGAAAGTTTATATCAAGGAATCAATATTTTCGAAAGGTTTGCATGGAATACTTCATTAACATTCAACAATCTTCTTGTAGTCGATCGATACCTATACATATCAAGTACCAAATAAACTATCGCAGCAAATTTACAAAGAAAATTTACAAAGATTTTTGATAGCAATTACTGTAGCGGTTGTTCTGTCAATTTTACGCACTGGCATCAGATATTTATCCTCTGAAGAGTTAATAGCTGCAACAGAAGGTTTACTAGCAATCATATCGTTAATCTGTTACCTTTTATCTTTCAGACGTCTTCGACAACATGAAAATCAAATGAATGAAATGAGCAACCAATCAAGAGGCCTTACTTTTTATGCTAATCTTTACTTTCTGGCATTAGCATATTGTTTGTACTGTCAATGGTTGGAATCATTTTGATGCGAGAGATTTGGAATATTGAGAAAACCATGGCCATCACTTTCACAAAGTTCGTTGCAAAAGCCCTTATTGCTTTGTTAATTGCATATTGTTGAAATGTGTTAATACAAGGTAAAGAAATTTTTGCTTTGTCCGCAAAACGTAATTGAAGATGAAGAGAATCAAGTTGATGAAAGGGTAAATATTGAGGATCCAGTTGCTGAAATAAACGTAAATGAAGATCCAGTTGCTGAAGACTGAATTGAAAAATAAACATAAGGATGAAATAAACGATAAAAAGATTAATGAAAATTGAAAATCTTTTACATTTTCAGGACGGGTCGGAGTTGTAAAAAATAATATATGATTTAAAATTGAAAAAAGTTTGTAGACTTTAAGTTTGGATATTTTACTTTCAAATAAAATCTTTCATAGTTTGAATTTACAGACCTTTATTTACGGGGAGAGTGAGGGATTAAGAGATTAGAATTGCTTCCTGTGTTAGAAAATGGCTGTTATAAACCTTGCACCCACCCACACCCAGCAAAAAAAATGTCACACCCACCCACACCTACCCACATCCAACCGAAAAACGTTCCAACCCATCCACACTTACCCACACCCGGTCAAAAAATGTCGCGCCCACCTATCCAAACCCACCAACACCATACCAAAAATGTCACACTCACCCTTACCTACTCAAAATTTATTACAAAAAATATTACACCCACCTACACCAAGCAAAAAAATGTAACAACCACCTACAATCACCTATCCCCAGCAAAAAAATGTCACACACAGCCAAAAAATGCAACATTGTCAAGTTTCAAGCTTCTATAGAGGAAAACGTGAAATCATGTTTGTACAAACGCTACAAAGAAAGAAAACATGACATCATATCCATCACCTCTTCGTTTTCACAGGTGCGACCGAGGGTATGTGCGAGAGTCAAAAAAGTTGCAGGACTTCGATAGTATCAGTCCTGCCAAGTTTCATGACCCAAATGGCCGTAGGTATTGTAGATAAGCTACTATTAAAAAAACGTGAATATCCGTCATCGGCGACGTCATCACTTTAAGCAAGGGTTTTCTGGGGAAGGTTGATAATCAAACGTTGCTGTACTCTAAGAGCATCAGCACAGTCAAATTTTGTAGCCTTAAGTAATGTAGACAATGTACTGCATTAAATGTACTACATTACTGTATAATAGAAAATGTAAAATCACGTGATTTGTGACTTGATCACTGCCAGCAGAGGGCCTTTGGCGGGGGTAGGGATGAGGGGTAAAAGTTGTAGAGCTGCAGGGGCATCACCCCCGCCAAGTTTAAATTGCCTCGGAGCTCAACACTTCCTGAAAAACTGCAGGCTAGTGTTTCACAATACAAGCTGGTGTCTTGCAGAATCCGGATATGTTCTTTATATTAAATACATAATTGCACGAAACGTGCTATAATAGCCTGCAGGAGCAGGCATCTCGCTCAATTTTTAACGCTATAATATAAAAGAATTTTTGTGGACATACTTTATTTGCTTTTTAAGTTCGAGCTAAGGAAGGAATGTGTTTCGAGTAACACTTGCTATTTGGTTCCGAAAAAATAAGTTTTAAAGCTGCGCATAAGCTTCAAGCTAAACAAAAATACTTAACAAATGTTTCCAACTCCACAAACTATGACGTCGTCAGTTATTAATTACGTTATTGCAAAAATCACAAATTTTGATATTTTAGGAGAACGAAAATTGCTATAATTCCTGATTGAAACATACTTGTTGTTTGCTCATGACCTTCAGTTTGGTCTGAATAAGCTGAATGATCCTTTTTTAGAAGGTTTCAAAAAGACTTGCAAAATCCAATTTTATATTTAAAAAAAATGTTTTTGAGAGGTTCACATACAAAGTAATATTTTTAACCAATATTTCAGAGACTATTTGATTGCTGTGACTCCTTCGGAATCAAACGCTGACCAAACACTTTCTAAAGTGCTGAAAAGATTTCAAAACTTCGACTCAAAAAATTGGAAGATATAGATTTTTTTTTAGCTACAGGTAAAAAGTTGTATAGAGGAAAACAAACCTCCCCCCATGAGTTTAAACATGAGCTAATGACCCTAATGGGATAATACATCTTATTAAGACAATCTTCAAAACAAATCTTAACAAATGGTTAACTTGAATCTAAAAAATAGTATGGTATATGACAAAATATAAACTTTTAAGAAGAAGCCTTCTGTCTCTCTGAAAATCTTCCAAAGTAATTCAATGACTGCATGAAGCTTTACTAGCCAAACAAGCAAACTTGTAGTGAAAGAGGACACTTTTACATTCCATCGCAGCGAGCAGGACAACGCTGCATTCATTTTGAATACCTGATCTGAGTAAATGCGGGGGTTTTAACTAAAACTTTTATATGGTCTAAAAATATGCTGAAACCACTGGCATTAGTTCTGATAAGTTTTATGGATCTAAGTATTGTGGATAGCTACTATAAAGGAAAACGTGAAATTACGTGATCTATGACGTGTCATTGTCAGAACTGGATCTCGGTTTAGGAGTGAGGGTCGAATATTGCAGGAGATCCCGAGCATCAGTCCTGCAACGTTTTATATTCCGAAGTATTGTACATCAGCTACTGTATAAGAAAACGTGAAATCAAGTTATCTATGGCACCATCACTGCCAGTGGGGAATTTAGGGGTAGAGGTAAGGATCAAAAGTTACCTTATGATGAGAGCATTTTTCCTGATAAGTTTCATGGCCCTAGGTATTGCAGATAAGCTACTATAAAGAGCAACATGAAATTACGTGATCTATGGCGTCATTACTGTCAGCTGGGAGTCTAGGAACTCAAGGGCATATGGGATATTGAAATAGGACAATTAGAACCGAACTACAATCATGGCCAAAAATATTTGCAGCTAGGGAAACAACAGAGCACTTTTTAGATTTTGACGCGGAATTTTTTAAAACAAAATTCAACAATGATATTTTTTGCTATTTTTGTTTAAAGCGCCCTGAAGTGTTGCAAAAGGCCCAAGGCTGAAGGCTATTCACCCAATCGCCCAAGGCTCAAAGCTCACACAGATAAATCGCGCAATAAATTGCTGTGTTAGAGGTAAAAAAATCTCCCTTCAACAATAGCATGTAGTTCAGAGTTACTATGGAAAAGCAACAAGATGTCGAAATATTGATAACCGTTATTATATTTACGAGAAATGTGTTTTCAGAAGCCAGGTCTTCACAGAAGTGGCCTTAAATTTCAGGGTCAGTATTCTTTTTGTATACATGAACGTAAATTCCACCTCAGTGGATGCTAGAGAGATCCTTCTACTTGTTCGAGATTTAGCTATCCAATATTCCGTTTGCCCAACAAAGAGCCGTCCCCTAAATTGTCATCTGCAAAAACTTTTATTCCGTTCCCATAAAAGGTTGAGATTGACTTGGAGAAGAAGAAAAATCACAACACAATAATACCCCAAGTAACTTTAATTTGCACACAGAGTTTCAATCGACCGCCGACCGGCGTTTTAAAATTTGTTACAATGGCGGCTTACTTACTTACTTACTTACTTACTTACTTACTTACTTACTTACTTACTTACTAAAATGTTTGTTACAAAATTGTGTAAGAAGTCAAAAAAAAAAAAAAAATACAAGACTTCACCTATGACATTAGTGGAGGTCCAGATAGGGTTAAAGAAAAAAAGGCAGCATTCAGTATTAGTACTGAGAGCTGCTTTAAAAAAATAAAAGTCAGTATTAGTTGCTTATAAAGTCGTTGTCTGAATGGCTAATAAATAACGAATGGAATAATGGCTTCGGAAACTTCAAGACTACTCGGGAGGTATAAACCGGCTGCTTATAAAAAAACGTGTATGTCATTATAAAAACATTTGATTAGGATTAAAGAAAGACATAACTCTTTCGTTAATTACACTTTTAAGAAAAAATATTTCTCGATGCAGACGTAGAGGCATCATCGTGATTTAACTAGCTTTGTATAAATGAAATCAGTTAATTCGAATCTGTAATGGACAGAAAAGTTCATTCGATTCAATGCTTATTTGGATTATTCGAGTTTATTTATTCGTTTATTTACTTATTCGAGTTTATTTATTGAGTTAATATGATTACTTTTTGTTCGAATACATACAGTGTTTGAACATACTCCATAAACTTTTGGCAAACCGACAAGTTTAAATCATGTTTCCTGTCATTTTTAAGCTCTCTTTAAGGGTATCGATGGCATGGTTCAGACAAAAAATACTTATTATTTATTCTAAATAAATCTTAATATTTATTTCATTATGCAACATACTACAATAGGTCATGGTTTCATTATCGTATTTCCTTAGAAATAATAAAAAGCTATGTGGTTTACAACGCCTGTTTTTGAACGATTCCGTACTGGCGTGACTCATGTTTATGAAGTCATGCGGGATGGTGCAGATGATAATGATGAATGTTTAGTTAGCTCAAAGAACGAAAATGACGCGAACGCACATACTGTAAAAAAATTGTAAAAAGTTTCAAACTTACAAACCTTTTGGAATATTTTCAATGCTAACCAAGGTGTGATAATTCTTTCCATGCCGTTTGTTGTGCTCTCAGGGACGTATTTAGGAGTAATTTTTACAGCTTTGATTGCTGCTATGTCAAACTACACAAGTAAGAAGTTAGTACACTGTTTATACGAAACGGATCCCGAAACGGGTATTGAAATGCGTGTCCGAAATAGCTACAAAGATATAGGAGAAGCCTTTGGAGGAAGCGTCGGGAAATGGATTGTCTACATGGCAATGATCATTGAACAACTTTCTTATTGCACTTTGTTGTTGATTTTATGTGGATCGATTCTCCATAATACATTCCCTAATTCATCTTTAACAAAAGTTCACTGGTCGATGGTGGCGTTTTTTACTAGTGATTCCGAACGCTTTTATGATGAATTTAGAGGAAATTACTTTCTTAAGTTTCCTCACGGTTATTATTGGCCAAATTGTCTATATAACGGTTGTTGTTTATAGTTTCTATAAAGTGAATACGTGGAGTATCAGGACGCCAGAATGGAATACCGGAAATTTTTTTGTTGCGATGGGGATTGTTGTCGTTAGTTACTCGTCTCAGCCGTACACGCCAGCAATCGAAGGCAGTATGAAAAACCGCAAACACTTCTCTATTGTGTCAGATGTCACGTTTACTGCTATCACAAGCGTCAAGATCGTTTTTGGGTTGATCGGTTATTTCACGTTTAAAGGAGATACAAAGCAAGTTATTACGAATAATCTCCCCTATGGGCCCTTTAAAATTACCATCAATATTTCCGTGTTAATGTTAGCTTTATTCTCATTTACGTTTCCAGCGTATACCGTATTCGTGTTGATTGATAAAGTTCGTATTGATAAAGCTTGGTTAAAGAAAAAAATAAATAGCTTTAGATCAGTGTCACCAACGTCAACGTCAGAGAATAAAAAAGACGAAATTTTAGTAAAAAGGACGTTAATGGATGACAAATTCAGACAAGTGGAGGGCTCTGACACGACATCAACATTACACAATGACGACGATGATTATGAAAAACTGAAATCAATATCGCCGTTGAAGAGAGCGATTATACGACTTTTGCTGATAAGCGTCGCACTAACAATCGCAGTTATAGTTCCGCATTTTGGCCAATACATGAGTTTTGTTGGTAACTTTACAGGAATGTGCTTGGCATTTATTTTCCCATGTTTATTTCATTTAAAGTTAAAACAATTGAATAAAACAGAAATGATGAGTCATGCAATTATCATCATTTTCGGAATAGTTTCCGCAGGCGTCGGGATGTATTATTCGATTATTGCTTTGCTCGAAGCTTACTCACAAGCCGACTAAAATCGACTTGTTTCTCGATTCATCAAGAACTATAGTATCTCTTTCATTCCCCTATCATTCTATGAAAACTGAAATATGATTCACTAAATCATCAGAAAAACTTGAAAAATGAGAAGAAACCGAAGTCTTTTCTGCCAACCTTGCCCCTAGATTACCTTCCTTTTACACAAAATTATCAGTATTTCTGTATTTTTGTGTTAGCAAATAAAAAAAACCCTGGTAATGAATTTATTTTTTTCAATTACTGGCGCTAATCAACTCAAAATTAGCTTTTTCCAGCTTTTCATTTATGCAAACAGATTTGGATAGGTTATTCTAAAAGCTTTTCCTCGGAACTACCTGCCTCGATACAATTTTTTGTAAGTAACAAGCCTTTAGGTTCAGCCCCCAGAGTTATTTATATTTTTAGAGGTTTTAGATCTCAAAGTTGCTTAATAGTTGCTTAGCAAACATGTAGGGCGATAAGAAACAAGTACAGATTATCGATAAGATGTTAATCTTCCTAAAATTTATGCATAAGTTTTTCCAACAGTACAATATTGAAATAAATACCTACTATAATGCTTTTTAAAATCTGCGAAACTTATTCAATTTATTTAGAGAAACATTGCTGCAAAGTTTTGTCTCTTTATTCGGTAGATATTTGACTTTTGAGCTTTCTATGAAAACTTTATTGAAAACTTCTTTTTCCTTCTTGAGAATGGTCATAAATATAAAACTCTTTTGATTTATGAATAAAACTTTCTGTGGTAATGTACCTTTCAGTAAATTTCGATTGCTACAAGGTTCAGCCATATATTTCGGCTGGTTGGTTATATAGTCCGGTGGCTTATGTAAGGTGGTCGGGGTTCGATGTTAAAATTGTTTTGATGGTCGCTTCTGAAAGGAAATTTAACGTGGATTTCAAAAATTTTGGGTAGAATATCTGAAAATTAATGCTTACGTCACTATGACGTCATTTCTCACATACGTAGAAAC
>JANSTP010224103.1:0-11429 GCA_025330745.1 Cladonema radiatum | reverse complement strand
TCCGTTCTACTTTAGATTGAAGCATGATTTTTGGTGACTTTTAATAAAATTTTATGGGGAATAAAATGGTGAAAAATGTTTTTACCAAATTGGGCCATTGACCCAAAATAGGGGGGTTATTTTCGGGGATTAATATTATTTTTGGCCAAATATTGCTAAAAAAAGCTCCAAATGTATTTTTTTTGATTCAAGATATGGTTTTTTTGGTTTCTTTCAACAGTTTGATTTGTTAGTCTACTATCCTGCAAAGAATTTTCCTTTTTTGACTTTTACTTGTCTAGATACGGGGCAACAAATATTTGCCCGGTAGCCCAAAATCGCGGAAAAAACGTTACATTGGTTCCAGGCCCCACCAGTTCTTGAATCATCCTGAATAGTAGCAAGTTTTGCTTTTTTCAAATAAGTTGACACCTACGTTGTTGTGATTTGACAGAACAAAAATGCTTGCAAGTGCCAGAATGTTGCCAAAAATTAGCTTTTACTGAGGCATATCAAAACACAGGAAATAGGCTACCCGAGAGAAAATCAGTGATAACGTCATCAAAATGGCGACCTCCAGGTCAACGTTTTTTCCATTTTTTAAAAGTATTTGTAAGGGTCTACTATCGTGTCAAGTTTACCGGAATATATGGAATGAATGAATGAAAAATATGGAATCCCATGCAGTCTTTTTTAGTGATGTTATTTTCTTGAATATTTAACATCAAAAGGTTTTATGACACACCTTGAAAGCATTTTTTATTATAATTAGAACTGATTTAAAATAGTTGACCTCGTACATTACTCCTAGTTAGCATGGCCAGTAGAAGAACTTATATAGTAAGTAGGTAGGTACAGTACAGCATTATGTATTATATATCAGATCAATTGGAATCAAGTTTAGCCCGAAAAGGCTTTAATTGAAATTACATTATTCTGTTTACATTTTAGCATCCCCAAACCTTTTTGACATTCAAGACAGGATTTGTTTTTATAAAAACTTTTTTGAGAATATAGTGAACTAAAAATTTGTTTAAAATAAACTAACAATAAAAATAAACTAAAATTAAACTAAAAATTTGCTTTTAGATGATTTTTTACTGTAATTCTTACCTACAAAGGTCTTCGTGCTATAAGGGCAGCCTCAGCCTTTATGTCTAAATATGGGATATTTAGGTATATGGAATACTTAAGTTGACATTAGCCAAAGTGAGCACCAAAAAGTGACGTAAGTTTTTATTTTCAAAAATTTGAGTTAAAAATATCAAAAATAACTGCTAGTTGTCAATATCAATCCAGTATATCATGAAGTAAATGAGTATGGCCCTTCAAAACACCTGAAAATTCAATTTTTTCACTTTTGGTGGTGTAAAATTGAGCCAAAATAGGCCCCAAAAAGTGAGGTAAATTTTTATTTTCAAAAATTTGAGAAGAAGATATCAAAAATAGTTGCTATTTTTTAATATCAATCCGGTATATCATAAAATACATGAGTATGACTGTTCAAAACACCTAAAAGAGCCTTTTTTTTCATTTTTGGGGGGTAAAATTGGGCCAAAATAGGCCCCAAATACTGAGGTAAATTATTGTTTTCAAACATTTGAGTTAAAAATAACAAATATAATGGCCAATTGTTGATACCAATCAAGCATATCATGAAAAAATATTGGTATGCCTTAAATTTTGAAATGTAGACGTTTGATACTTTCACTCCCAGTTTTTGCCCCCAGCTGCGTGTTGGCAAGGCCTGTAGGTACAGTAAGCCATAATTACCACCCATTATTCCTCTGGAATTTAGAGTGAAGAACAATAATTCTCATATAGACGCATATATTGTTCTGACTGCATTCTTTATCTCATTATTGGGCCATTTTAGAGGATCTAGAGCCCTTGATGTTCCTCGTTGCCCAACCATGGTTGGCGATAATGTCTTTAGAAATATATAATTTAGTACTTAAGTGCCTTTTTTTACGTTGTGTAGGCCCTCTTTCTTAAAAACTGCTTCCGACGGCCCTGCTTCAGTAGTTCTATTGTACTGAAAAGAGGGAATAGTCGTTCAACAGTTTCCTTCATAGGTTTAAGCTCTTATAAGGAAAAAAGAATAAACGAAAAAAAAAGGAAACAAGAAAGAAAAAAACACTTGTTTGTATTTGTATATTTATTTTTCTAAGAAGACTTCCATTGACCTTAACTTTCCTTTCTAAATTTTCGATTGCCTAATTTGATTATTCATTTAATGAAAACAGCAGATTTTGTAATCTATTAATAATTTAAACTATCAAAATATCAAGAAAACAGAAAGAAAGGTAATTGTTTTTGATTGAATCAGTAGAGCACAGACAAATATTCCAAAATTTATAACTAAAACAAAATGAAATAAATATCATTCAAATCCATAATGTGAAGGCACCTGCAGACCATCAAAGCAAAAAAATAGTGAATGAAATGTCTTCTAAATCTGAAGATTTAGACATAAGAAAAGTAAGATCTGGTGAAAAAAATTATGGCACTTTTCACAACGCAGTTTTGTTTTGTTTTCTATGTCATTACAATCCTTTTATCCATAACATCTTCAAAGAGCTATATACTTCATTCTAGCTTTTCTGGGCCCGGCTATTTAATTGCAGTGGCAGAATATACAAACAATAGCATAACTATGACAAACAAAACACTAGTTGATGAATATGGACATTTTGGAATTTCCGATGAGAATCTTCTTTCATTTGGATATTTCTTATATTTTGTTACAAGTGTTAAAGATGTATTGCAATTGTGTATGGATATGATTTTAGATCGAGATCCTCCCTACCCTATAAGAACCTACATTTTTGACCTGGGGGAAGCGAAATCAAGATATTTTATAGAGCTTGTATCAGCTTTGGATGAAGACGTGTTCATGTTTGATCAAAGAAATATATACGATCAGGGCTTGGTTGATAGGTATCCTTCTTATTGTCCTTTATATGATAGTGGAAAAACAACTTTTATTGATGTTGTCATTCGCAAAAGTATGCGCAGTGTAATATTTTTTGACATTTTTCGATATGAACTTAATGATAAGTTAAGACGCTTGATAAATTTTTTCCAAAATCAAATCTCTGATTTTACTTTTGTTTTCTATCAAGTTTTGGTACTTGATGAAAAACTTAATGACATTATTGAAGAAATTAAAAACTATAAGGTTAACATTTTATACATAAATTTTCCAAACGATATCCTTCAAAATGAAAAAACAAAATTATTGAAAAGTCTCTTCATTAACAAGATATATATTCAGAAAACAATTTTTTTTGAAGATTTATCATATTTTTATGTCGAGACTTATGTCAATCAGTACACAAACGATTCAGCTCTTTTCTCCAATATCTATATATTAAAAGATAAGATTGATAAGGGTATATCATCCGAGACATTCGACAAAGAGAAGCAAGACTATAGACTTTTAAAGTTGGTCCATGATATCGGCTCAATGAATGTTGCGATCGGATGTAATTATACAAGAGTTAACAGACTTGAAGTTTTGAAAATTAGGTTTATGGAATGGAAGAAAAGGTTTTATCCGTTTAAATATGTGTACGAATTAATTGATGATATTTATAAGATGGAGAAACAGATGAACTTTAACTGTACGCCAGGCAATTATGCATCAAAGGAAAGAAAAGAATTTACTACCTACTTTATCCCTTCAGAAAATTTAATGAAATGTAGACCCTGTCAAAAGGGCTATGTCAAAAAATTATTCGGGCATCAAGCATGTACAGCATGCTCTGGTATCGAAGTACAAAATCCAGAAAGAACAAATTGCATCAATCCACCTATGATATACCTGCGATATGACTCGATATATAGTTACTATTTGCATGCAATGTCATCAATTTGCTTTGCAGTGAATATCATTATCATTGCAATTTATGTATATTATAGAAAAACACCCGTTGTGGCATCAGGAAATTTTATTTTGACAATAATACAGTTAGTATCTCGCTTGATGTACAATATTATCATTGCTCTAATATTTTTACTGAAACCGAGTGAACTAATTTGTGAAAATAGGCATTTGGTAATTGCCCTATTTGCATCTATCGGCCATGGAATAATATTTGTGAAGTCTAGACGATTATTAAAGATATTTCAAATGAAATTTTTAACAACTGATAAAAATAAAATTCTATCTTACCTTCAAGACTATTCTATTTTATGTGCTTTCAGCTTAGCGCAAGTTGTTAGCGGTTTGGTAATGAATGAGTCGATAAGCTCGACCCCAACATTTATCCTGAATAAGGAGGGCACAGAGAGGACTTTGATATGTTCAAATGACGTAAAAACATTCTATCAAATTATATTGATTGTAATGGTTTCTATACCATGCATTATCAACGGAATCAGAGCCAGAAATCTTCCAGATTGTTACAAAGAAACACAAACTATAGTCTTTGCAATGTTTTCATCCAATATAGTGTATGCTGTATTACCATTGCTTTACTTGAGTGAGGACAATAGTATCAAAAAGTCATTTATACTATGTGTTTGTTTGATTACTGCAAATCAAGTTCTCGTTGTTGTGATGTTTGCATATAAAGTGTGGATTCTGATTGCAAAGAAAAGTCGTAACACAAAAGAAAAGTTTAGAAAAGATTTATTTCAATATAACAAAGAAAGTGCGTAAGCAACAGAGACCTTGAAATAAACTTTTCTTGAAATGCAATTTTTGTTCGATACAAATATATGTATGAGGAAGTACAATGTTATGCATTGTAGGTTTCTTTCTACCATGATGGAGATATAAATCAAAGGAAAGCAGAAAAGAAAACCACGTATAAGATATATGTAGAAGAGTATATATATATATAGATATTTTAATATATAAGATATATATTAAAAGTGCGACGCATATATAACATTCTAGAATATGATCATGTAGTGAGTTGCATAAGAGAAGCAAAAGAACAAGCGTTAGGACATCAGTAAAAAAGAGCCATAAAAACAGAAAATGACACTAACAGCCCACATGAAATTTAGTATCTTTACTTTGAAATTGTAGCAAAAAAATATTTTCGGCAGTTTTGTTAAGTTGTCATAGCTATGCAAGAAACGCTAATGAAATTTGGCACGGATCGATCAAAAATTTCAGGGAGTAATCAGGGGCTAATATTTCGTCCACTTTGCTTCTGGATATCCATACTATATCAGGATTGAGCCTAGACTTATTCCGTGATATTATCATTAAATCACGCACTATCGATGCCCGTCGAATGAAAAAGTATTATATGGACAGGCAATACGAAGAAGGGAGCAGCATAGGCATAATACATTGACGTTAGGAGGAGAAGTCAGTGAAAAGGTGTCAGTATA
Source organism: Cladonema radiatum (assembly GCA_025330745.1). Classification (NCBI taxonomy): domain Eukaryota; kingdom Metazoa; phylum Cnidaria; class Hydrozoa; order Anthoathecata; family Cladonematidae; genus Cladonema; species Cladonema radiatum. The sequence continues at coordinate 6,098 of JANSTP010224103.1, read as the reverse complement.
ACCGATCCCTTACACTTGTCTTTAGCTCAAAGCTACGTAGCGAGCTCTTTAGTCAGCTACCTGACTACTTTAGCGTGAATTGGTTGGATTGCTTTTAACGCAAAACCTTATTTGTATACCAATAAAGTATTTTTTTTGCCTCTTCGCGTAATTAAGGAAAATGCTAAATTTAGACAAATTATAGCTGTTTGAGTTTCAATCAAATTTCGAAGGTTTTGACATTAATAATAGTTATTGTTTTAGTTAGAAATACATAACATATATATCAAATGAAGACTTAGCAAAGTTTTTTTCAAATATATGGATGTCTTTGCTCGACAACTGCAAGGAGAAAACTTTGAAGAAAATAATTCCGAAAATGCCGTGGGGCTACCTGGAAGTACTTTAATTTGGGATTTTTTTAGGTAAAATAGAAAGGGAACATATCAAGCATTCCTGTGAAAGTTTTGTTTATGCAAAAAGTTTCTTGTGAAAAGAACTATAAGCAAAAAACTGGTTGATCAAATCCTATTTTCTCCTAACCTTTAAATAAAATCGTTAATTTCTAGCTGAAAAGACCATATTTCGGGATAAAAAAAATTTCCACCTTATAAAAATCAACAATGTGGTAATTTTAAGCATAAAAAGAAGGAATTTTAAAGTTTTTCCATGGAGCCCCAGCAATAAATAAAATTTCAAGATACAATATTCATAAAATATGCGTGTGGTATCCCAAAATGTATATTTTAAAATTATACACATGGAAATATTTTTTTGCTTATTGTTTTAAAAGCCTTTCTAAAACCTTTTCATTCCGCATATGTATAATATGTTCATGAAATTTTTTTATTCCTCAATTTCACCTCATTGATATTGTAAAAAGGCAAAATTTTCCTTAATTACGTTGAGCTGTTAATGCAGCAATCTTAGCATCCATTGTTTTCTTCCAATGGTCAAACTTATAACATAAAATAACATCCTTATAAGTGGGTGGTCTGTTGATAACGTTGGAACAAAAATCAACTGAGTTAACACAGTCATCATCAATATCCTTAGAAAAATAATAGTCTTCCAAGTATGGGTGCAGTTTCCTGTTCCTTGATGGCTAGCGTTTTAGTTCATCCTTTTCAATCTCTGAGGGGCAATCAGCAATTGCTAAGATTGACGTGGACTGTTGATGTAGCTAGGTACTGGAATACATTGATGAACATGACGAGGCAATGTTTTATCACAGATTTCGATTTGGAGTCATTTATAAGGTAATTGGGCTTTTGCGCTTGTAGCCAACAAATTTTCCTCTCTTACAGAGTGACTCCATACCAGTATTTTTTACATACGTATAACATTGCCTCAAAAACATGCAACTTTGCGACGTTTGATTTCATGTCTGGTTTACAAAACCATATGAAGTCTTCTTGATCTTTAGACTGAACCATGGTTATATGATACGCGCTGCCGTTACAACACATTCTCCATTGTTATTTTTGTAAATGTGATTCATTGATCAATGCTCTGGCCATTCCCATCAGTGCTTGCGAACGTCTTTCAGTAATTCCATTTTGGTGCGGATAGTCAGGTGTAGACTTTTCATTCTTTCATTGTTAAGTTCTCAAATTCCTTCAAGACCTACTATCAATACAATAAGTACCCCTAGTATCTGAACGATTTTTTACATTCTTATAGTGTAAAATAATAGTTCTTACATTTCCATTGACAATAAACAAGGAATCATCTTGTAGCACGCGAAAAATCTCTCTAGAGTATGATGAGTTAAGATGTTGCCTAATATAAAAAAACGGGAGCAAATATTTCAGTACCAAACGTGCAAGCGTTAGCAAATATTTTCTAAGATTAGAAAGACAATGTGAGATCAGAAGTGAGTCTCTGTAAGCTCTTGGTCACGATGTTCTCTTCTAAGTGCGTCTATAAGGTCGGGGAATAAGCTCGCATTTTTACATTTCATCCTCCTTGGTGGTTAATGATTTTTTATAGCAGCGAAAAAGTAAATGTCTCTTCGTGACCATAGTAATATGTCGTAAAGAATATGTTGTATAGAATATGTGTCAGATATTTTATACAGCTAGAACAGCATAAATGCAGTTCTGATGGGTGTTCAATTTTTTTTACCTATTTGTCTTGAGTTACACTTATTTTTTTTTTGGCTCATCAAAAAAATGGGGGTCCTGGCCCCAAGTCGCTGCGATCCCTGATTACTCATAAACTAAATACGATTTTACCATGAAACTTTGCGACTTTCCACAAAATTTATCTTACAAAATTTTACGACCCGGTAAATCATATTTTTGGATCATTTTTGGGCAAAATCCAAAATTTGGGCCCAAAACTTCTGTAAATCAAAATGATAGCAAAATACTATGTTTTAGCAGAAAAATAAGAAAACCGCAAATAAAAAGCTCTGTTGGTTCATTTTTAATAGCTCTTCAATGTTGAAAACTTGAAAATCTCGATTTCCGTCAACAAGTCGGCAGAAAATGATGGCGTCATCAGAGGTAAAATTTATTAAAGTAAAGAAGCTTGCATGCCCTTGCATGGGCATGTGAGATGTCCTCTCCAAGAAGCAGCTTAACCCTACTTCTCCCGCGTTATTTTGGACACCCAGTTCTCTATAAAAAAGGAACAACAATAGCAATCACAATAAAACGTGGCACACTTATAGTTCGATCCTTCTTGCACACTTCTACATAATTTTGACACCGATGACAACATCTAAAAAGTGATGACGTCATCATTTTGTTGGTAACATCACGAAAAACCTGTTTCTTCCAGTTTTTCAGGGTTTTTCAGGTTAAACAAGGTCCTGGGAAAACGTTTGACTCTTTTATGGTCCTATTTAGTTTAGTGAGTGAAATTATAGGAAATAATACCATTTATAAAGGATGGAAGAAAACAAAAATTTGAAAAACTTTTTTTTCGTTCCAAAATAGGCAAAAATTGGGTCACCAAGGCTCCAAAACCTTGTTGCTATGACAACAGAGGGTCATTAATTATTGGGCATGATTTTATTACTAAATTGTGTCTAGGTAAGTTTTAGGAAAGGTCATAAAGTATTAGGTCATAAGTCATTATAGATAAGAAGTTACGAAACAAAACGTAGCAGGGGGAATTAAGGAGGAATAGGGTTAATCAAGTAGCTATGTTCTATGAGATTTCAGGTCATGTTGGTCATGGCTGTTTTAAATTCAATGCTTTCTAAATCACAAAGGCATATCCATTGTATATACATTTATACAGTTTGTTGAGGTCGCGAGATCTGCTTTTTTAAATAAAAAAAATCACTTATAGACCTATGAGGTCGTGGAGATTGTGTTTTCAATTTTTCTAAAATCACTGAGACAAGCCAGGTTGTAGAGGTCGTGGGCAAATTTTTATAAAAATCTGCGAATTGCATATCAGTTCGTGAAGGTGGTGAGTTCATTTTTTGAAAAATATTGAAAACAATCAGGTCGTGGAGATCGTGAGCTCAATTTTTAAAAATTTATGAAAACAAAATAGGTCGTGGAGGTCGTTGGCTAATTTTTTAAAAATCATGAAGACCAATCAGGTTGTGGAAGTCGTCGTTTTAAAAATTAGAAGAAAAAAAACACGCATGCGTGCTGGCTTAGAAAACTGCTTGTCGAGAAAATGTGCTTCTCTCGCCTTCTGAACTTGAACTCTTGCATGGCATGGGAAAAGTACTCTGCTTTGTATGCATGCATCTATTGTATTGACAATATCGAAACTTTAGACAGCTATATACATTCTTGTATTTAATCATGTATAGAGAGCCATACAGGGGTTTTTTATCGAAAAACTTTTATGGGGAAAAGGTCCACTGTTTTTGAATTTCGCCCCTCCATATGAAAATCCTTGTCTACGCCTCTGTCAGAGCCTCTTTTATTATTAAAATGAAATTGTCCAAATTAGTTTTTCCAAATATCCCTAAAGCTCTAAAGTTGTTGCTGACTACACAACTTTTCTCATATGAAACTTTTATGGAATATCCAAAATACCAAAATCGGGACCAAGTATGTCTTAATGATTTATGTAATAACGTGGCCATGACTTTACGATCTGATTGTTCTTCATGATTTTCAAAGAGTGGAAATCACGACCTCCACGGCCTGACTTGTTTTCATGATTTTCAAAAAAATGAGCTCAAGGACCACCACGATCTGACCTTTCTTCGTGATTTTCAAAATATTGAGCTAAAGACCTTAACAACCTGACATGTCTTCATGATTTTCAAACAACTGAGCTCTTTACCTCCACGACTTGAATTTTCACTGACCAACCAGTATCAATACAATATTATGGCTGCAATATCACGACCTTCCTTTGTTCTTTATTGTTATGCAGTTTCTTGGAACTATAAGCTGTCAGTATGTGTACATCCCACTGAATAATTTATCACTTACTTGCCACCTGATTTTAAAGGAAGATAACATATCTCACGCATTTTATGTTATGTTTACTTTTGATTCACCTTCTAACTACAGTTTTGAACGATTTTAAAATGTGTCTTATCTGAGTTTTACATTCTCTTTAAGACTAAAATTTCAAGTTTTTATGATTTTCTCTATCCAGTGGAAAAATTACCGTGGGAAAATATGATAGCGGTAAAATAACTTGCGTCAAAAATACGGTTGCAGAAGTTTTATCGGTAAACGTTCCAGTGGCAAACTTACTGCCATTCTTACAATAACACAATAAGACGCAAATAACTTATTATACCATAAAACTACCTAAACATTTTTCTTTTTCTGCATGGTTTGAGCCTTTGAAACTTTCATAAAAATTCAAAAAATTATTTTCTAGGTCTCTTAACTATCTCCCTCTGAAGCCTCCCTCTGAAGTTTTAGCTTTAATAATAACGGTCAGTTTAGGGAGAAAAAGTTCTTTTTTTTCGTTGTGCCTCTTCCACTGTTCTTCTTAACACAACAAGAGTTATAGTGCTACAAAAGTTTCCCATTTACGCTGGTATAATTCGCAAATATTTTTTCGTGAGTACACCAGGATACAATAATTGATGATAACATTTATTTTATAACATTAACATTTCTGCTATTTCCTTTAATTGTAAATAAAAGTCCTGAGACGAGAAAATCCAGCCGAATAAGAATATGAAAGATAGAAAAGAAGGAGAGAAAAAAAGAAAGACATTGCAAAAACATTTTTTACCAGTGTGCTAAAAAGTCAGCTAAAAGTTAGATTTGTTTTTTCTGTTTTTATAACATGATCCATAAATTACTTAAATACGCTATGTGCATCACTGTCTTCATAAATGCTTGCCATTATTTCCTTTATTAATATCTATAGATAAAATCTCAAAACACTCAGGAATAATTAAGATTTACCAACGTAAAGAAAAATTATACCATTCATGAAAATATAAACTGATGGTGATCGTCTTTACATTAGAATATCGTCAAACCCTATCATTCTTTATAAATATAGAGTAGATATAATAGATATATTTTTAGAAATATATTTTAGAAATATATGCGTCATTCCAAAATCGTATGTTTATATATAAAATACTCAACAACATATTGTTTAGAACTTGTATATGTTTTGATGTTGAAAATGTTTTTTTCATGTGTGGATATAGTGCCCAGTCTTGAATCCTTCGAAATATTGAATTGCTTGAATAAAATTCGAATCGTTATTTATTTTTTATTCTTTATAATCATTTACATGTTTTTACAAACTCAAGCTGTATGTATTCATATATGATAATTGACTGAGTTATTTTCACTGGCATATCATGCTCAGGTAGTATTAACCAATGTAGTATGAATGTATTTCTTGATTTTTAAATCCTCTGGTTATTTAACCCTATTTTAACTGGGCTTTTTTGACCCTGAAAAATTTTTTTTGGGGGGTCACTTTGGCCCCCACCAAAGTTTTCGGGTTCCGGTAATGCTATGGCCACGAAACTTTCTCAAGATGAAGAATAACTCTTATTGACTCGATTCAAGCAAAATGTATTTTGCTGACGTCACTATAATGATGACGCCATCACTTTTTAAGAAAACAGTCAAAAAACCTTAAAAATAACATCAGGTTTGATGTGACGTCATAACGTCGTTGTGAATAACATTCCAAATAAAAAGTTATTC